>JAJQKJ010002180.1:0-31545 GCA_029574335.1 Rana kukunoris
TTCCCTAGCATTACCTAAATTAAGACGACCACAGGGGGACCTAACCCAGAATCCAACAAAGATTATGGATACCTTTTTGCAATTCTACTCTGACCTTTATACACCTGGCAGAACGACACAGGCTTCCGCGAGTAGGACATTTTTAGATAGTGTCCCTCTGCCCGCCCTGTCCCTGGAACATAGGAATCTCCTTGAGATGCCATTTTCTTCGGACGAAATTTTAGATACTATTAAATCCCTCAAACTTGGCTCATCCCCCGGCCCGGACGGCTTTTCTAATGGCTACTATAAGAAATTTGGACCTGCGCTGGCCCCACATATGGCCCGGCTATTCAACTCTCTCAGGGAGGGACACTCCCTAGGGGCTGACCTGAATTCTGCATACATTTCGGTGATACCCAAACCGGAAAAGGACGCTAGCGAAGTGGGCAACTATCGCCCAATCTCGCTTATCAACAACGACATCAAAATTATGACCAAGATCATGGCTAACAGGGTGGCCAGTTTTATCGCTACTTATGTGCATGGAGACCAGGTGGGTTTCATACCTGGGAGACAGGGACCGGACCAGATTAGGCGGGCCATTGATATCATCTCACTTCTTAGATCCGGTTGGGATAGGGTTCCCCGCTGAAAGGTTTTCTTCTTTCTATAGACCTTCACAAGGCCTTTGACTTGATAGACTGGGCATACCTGTCTGATATTCTGGAGAGGTGGGGCTTCGGCCCGTACTTCTTGAATCTGATCCGTGCTCTTTACTCAACTCCCACGGCCCAGATTCGCCTAATGGGTAGATATTCCGAATCGTTTGTTATCGGCCGGGGAACCAGACAGGGATGCCCACTCTCCCCCCTCCTGTTTGCAATGGCCATAGAGACACTGGCAATAGCGCTTAGATCGAACCCCGACATTAGGGGGGTGACTTGCGGACAGAGGGAGCATAAGTGTGCTTTGTACGCGGACGACTTACTATTATTTATCACCTCACCACTGACCTCCATCCCTGTACTCCTCAAGACACTGAGGACCTTTAGTGCTGTCTCGGGTCTCAGAGTGAATATGACCAAATCAACGGCACTGAACATCACTGTCCCCCCTGACACCCTCACTCAGCTCTCTGGCAACTTTGACTTTAAATGGGCCTCTGGCTCTATACCCTACCTAGGCATCAAGCTGACGCCGGACGTAGGCAGTCTTTTTAAGTCCAACTACCCCCCTATGGTGCTCAAGTGTAGGGGAGAATCTGGACAAGTGGTCGAAGTGTGGTCTGTCCTGTCTGGCTGGGTAGGATACATGCGGTGAAAATGACCCTCCTCCCTCGCATGTTATATCTTTTTCGCTCCCTACCGATCCCCATCACGAAACACTTCCTCAGTAAACTGCAATCACAGATTGTCCGCTTTGTTTGGGGAAACAAGGGATACAGATGCCCCGCAGAAATCCTCTTCCGCCTGAAGTCACAGGGCGGTTTGGGACTTCCTAACCTTTGGGGTTATTACCAAGCAGCTCAACTCACGCAAATATCATCAGTTTTTTTCCGGGGACCGAAACCTGAATGCTCTCAATGGAGAGACAAGCCACTCCCAGGAACACTATTGACTATCTCCTTTGGTGTGATCCCAAAGCCAGACCGGCAATACTGTCTCCTACCCTCTCACACTCGGTTTCCCTTAGCTCTAAACTCTTTAGGACGCACTCCCTGACGACCCCCCTGAAACCATTGGCACACCTTTTTCATAACGAGGCCTTCCCCCCAGGCATGAACATTGAGGCTTTCAGATGGTGGACTGACAAAGGTCTCTACCGGATTGGCCACTTCCTCACCCGACGGGTCCGATTTCCCTATCACTCTGTAGGAAGAAACTGGACATGCCGGACTCCGAGCTGTTCAGGTTCTCCCAAATTTCCCATTTCATATACTCTATTTGGTCCAATAAAAAGGTTCCCCCCACAGTCTCACCCTATGAGCAGTGGTGCTCCTCCACAATGGACCAGAAGGGTGGCATTTCCTTGATCTATACGGCACTCGCTTCCAGACTGACAAAACCGTTCTACGCTCGGGCTTGGGAGGAGGATCTGGACGTCTTGTGGGAAACCGCGACCTGGCACCGGGCTACGCATAGAGCCTACAAAGGTACTCTCAACATTTCTCTTATAGAGGCCAGTCTAAAAGTTTTAATTCGGTGGTACTACGTTCCTTCCAGGCTGGCTAAGATGTTTCCGGGGTCCTCACCAGCTTGCTACAGAGGTTGTGAACTGGAGGGGACTATGCCTCATATTTGGTGGACCTGCCCCCGCATTCGATCATTTTGGCGGAAGGTGTTCCGCACCATTAGTTCCTTAACAGCAGTGGTGGTGACTCCCTACCCTGGTGTAGCACTTTTAAACCAATGCATCCCAGGTTTACCCAAACATTCCCAGACCTTATCGCTGTTCATCCTCTTGGGAGCCAAGATGACCATTGCCAAGGCCTGGAAGAAACCCACTGTATCCATACAGGGATTTAAGAGGAAAGTAACATGGATCATGTCGCAAGAGCATATTGTGGCTAAACTTGACGATAAATCTGAGAGATTCCTGGCCATCTGGGAACCGTGGGCCACCTTTTGTAACATCTCCCTCATACCAGGATCAGTGCCAGACGGCCCGATCACTCCCCCAATTCCCTGAAGGAGCAGATACTCTTACCCTCCTCCTCTCTTCCTGCCTTTTCTTTCCTCTCCACGTCTCTTTACCCTGCCTCTCTTGGCGCCTCCGCTGTAGTAAGTTTGTGTTGTCGCCTTATTTTTGCTTTTATGGCTGGTATAGGCCCATCTAGGTCCTGGCGTTCGAGGCTAAGCTCTCACTCTGTTTATACACACTGATACCGGTCTCCTACATAGTGACAAGTTTGTATTTTTCCTATCAATCCTCTTCGTGTGTTCCGCGGCTGGGACTTGGGCGGTGTGATCCCTTTCCCTGAGGGGCAGCGTGATCCCTTTGGGGCCGCTCGGGGTTTGGGGTCCGGCGCTCCTGCCCGGAGGGGGAATACGCCTTGATGGGCTCCTGTATGGTTGACCGCCTGCGAATTGGTACACTGTTTAATATTGTTCCGGCCAATGGTCGCTGTTGGCCTGATCGCCTCTTCTCTTCCATCATCATAATGTTGTTGTTCTTTGCTCATGGACTCGGAAGATGTTGATTTTGGACCTACCCTTATGTTACTATATTAACCTATGTGACACATGTTCTCATTTTGAAAACTTCAATAAAAATTATTGACAATAAAAAAAAAAAAAAAAAAAAAAAAAATTCAACATCTAAACAGCCAAAAAAAAAAAAAAAGAGACCCCCTAGGGTTCCCCCCACAGTCCATACCAGACCCGTATCTGAGCACGCCGCCTAGACGGTCAAGAAAGGAAAGGGGATGAGTGAGCGCCCCCAACCTCATGAGCCGTACCAGGCTGCATGCCCTCAAAATGGGGGGTGGGTGCTTTGGGGCAGGGGGGCACCTCTTTTCGACAACCCTGGCCGTTGGTTGTCGTGGTCTGCGGGCAGGGGGCTTACCAGAATCTGGGAGCCCCCTTTCATAAGGGGGCCCCCAGATACCGGCCTTCCATCCTAGGTGAATGAGTATGGGGTACATCGTACCCCTACCCATTCACCTGGAGAAAAAGTGTCAATAAAATCAACACACATTTTTAAAATAATTTATTAGTCAGCTTCGGGGGTATTCTCTGCTCTCTGGGGGCCTTCTCCGCTTTCGGGGTCTTCTTTCATCTTCTCCACTCTCTGGTGTCATCTCGGCACTCCCGGTTCTTCTCCCGCTCGCTCTCCGGTGCCTTCTTCGGGGCTGGCCACTGCTATCTTCTTTGAAGCTCTTTTAATAGCGGTGGCCAGCCCTGTCTTCTTTGTCTCCTTCTGCCTTCTTCTTTTCTTCTTTTCTTCCGATGTTGACTCAATGCTCCCTCCCGCTGTAATGCCGGGTGTGCGGTGCGCAGCGATTTATATAGGCCTCTTATGACATCACAGTCCCAGCATGCTCCGGGACCCACGGGGTTCTCCTTACAATTCATACCAGACCTAAGGGCCTGGTATGCTCCTGGGGGGGACCCAATGCCGTTTTTTTATTAAAAATTTGTCGTGGAGTTCCCCCTCATGATTCATACCAAACACTGCATCTAGAATTGGCAGGAATCCAAGTCGGATGCCCGTTGCTTCTAAGTCGCACTTGCTGGAATGTGCTTTTCCTATTCCAGTGAGTACGAGATGTCGGCAGCCTGTCGCCGAGAATCAGCGCGATGTCTTCGTGCTGGAAACACATTCTCTCAGACAGGTACTGTATGTATTTTTTACACATATCAATAAATCTGCTCGGGCAATGTTTTGTGTATGTAAAGAAGTGGACATATTTTTCCAAGAAAACACATACAAGGATATATGAAAAGTAAAGAAAGATATAACACTCATTAACTCTCATGTAAATACACACACTCAGGGCCAGATTCTCAGAGGCGTTACGACGGAGTATCTCAGATACCCCGTCGTATCGCCTTTTTTTTTGGCTCGTATCTATGCGTGTGATGCTGAGCATCACTTTTGCATAGATACGCTTCTACATCCGACAAGCGTAATACAATTACACTTTCGGATCGTAGATGTAATGACAACTCCGGCCACTAGGTGGCCTTTACGTTGTTTTTTCATTTGCATATGCAAATGAAGTAGTACGCCGATTCTCGATCGCTTTTACGCCGCCCCGTCGTCGCCTACGTCGTTTTCGTCCGCGTAAGGTTACCCCAGCTTCTATGTGGAGTAACCTTACGAGGTCCCGTCGGATGCCGTCGTGTCCCGTCGGATGCCATGTTAAGTATGGCCTCGGGACCGCGTCGTGTTGTGCGTCGTTTACGTCGTTTGCGTACGTCGATTCTCAATGGGGCTGGCGTACGCTGCGATTACGTCGTTTACATTGAGAAAATGTGACGTCCTTTGGAGCATGCGCACTGGGCTTTTCCCCCGGCCGGCGCATGCGCAGTTCGTTCGACGCGGGGGCGCGCTTAATTTAAATACAAGCCGCCCCATTTGAATTGCGCGGGTTTACGCTGCGCGATTTACGCGACGTAAGCGAAACCTCGGGAGCAAGTGCTTAGAGAATCAAGCACTTGCTCCAGCAAGCAGCGGCGGCGTAGTGTAACTGGCTTACGCTACGCCGCCGGAATTCTATGAGAATCTGGCCCTCAGTGTAGAATTAAAGCATCTTATTTTATAGCGTGGTTTTATTACTTATTTTGTTAAACGAGTTAAAAAAAGATTTATGATTTATTTATATGAATCATATTTGGATAGAATTGTTATGGGATATCACTAAAGTCCCAATATTCTTTTTTCTGTTTGTTGTAAAACATTGAGCAATGTAGGTTTTCAGATAAAGGGGGAATTGCCATATAGAAAGAGGATTTGCCATGTGTATGCATTTTACCTGTGTGGAAAATTCTAAATAAAAAATGTCAATGCTCCTATGTGAACACTGCATATGGTCACAAGTAGAAAAAAAACAAGAGATATTAGATCTTAACTTTTATGGTTAATCTAATTCAAAATAATTCAGAAAACCATCCTTTATCTGTCTGTCATTGAACATCCCAGCAAGATGAATGAATCTCTATTTCTTTGCTGATGTTTCAGAGTCAATATATACAGACGGGGAGATATTGTTGATTTACTGTAATTCTTTTATTGGCATATATGTCTTTTAAATCATATGATTTTCTTAAATAGAGAGTTTAGAAAAAAAAAACAATTCAAGATGAAGAGCCTCTTAGCTGTGAACTCTATTACATTATTGATTTTGAGTTACGCTCAATTAGCATGCAGTGCTAATTAACTGTAACTAGAAAAAAAAAAATCTTAACTTATAAAACAGGGCAGACACTTCATGTGGCACACAATAGCTAAAGTAAATTTATAAGTTGTAATATATAATTTCTGAGATTTCAAAAATTAAATAATGCAAATAAATATGCATGTGCATTTGAAAATTCTTAAGAGCATACAGTATTCTTGGTGAAAATTTTCAATTATGTGCCTTTGGTATTCCTTGTTCTCTGTTGTACATGTATTAAGGTAACAAATACTATATTTAATCCAAAAAGGACTTTCTGAATGGTGCAGTGTAGCATGGAACTACATGTGAAATAGACTCTTGTTACCCTTCCCCTACTGGACATTTTCTAAAATAGGTTTCATTGCTCCATGTTTTTAATATGCTATTAAAGTTGTATTTTTTTTTCAAATGATACATCCTTTAGCACATGTATACCTTGTTTTACTAAAGGAAGAAGTGTTCTATTACTTTCTGTTCTGATAAGAACATAGAAAAACAATTCCCAGGACTCAGGAGGTACACAGACAGAAATACAAACCCCAACAGAAGCTTTAAGCCTCCCCTGCTCTATCCAAATGAAATAAATAAACTCTTTGCTGAAATTGGCATTTAACTACCAGTAATAATATCCTACAAGGACACTACTAGCTATGAGGACACTGCCAACAGCCAGGCACGGATATCATATCCCTAGCGAAAAGCAGTGGTGAGACTTCGGTTGTTGGCCTATATATGCTGGTATTCTGTACCCCATACCATTCTATCAAGAGCAGTACTAAGTAGTACTCCGCCCTCATAAAGTCTATGATCATATCAGCTGCTACACGTGGGCATAGTAGTGGAGCTGTGAAAGTTGCAAAGCCAATATAGTGGATATGCAGGCTGGACTAGACTTATAAATAGGGTGTTGAGTATTTTCATTCACTTATATTACTGGACCGTAAGGACATCCATCCAAGGACATACAGAACTAAAATCAAAGCAATATCAGTCACTACATTTAGAATGTAACCTACAGGCACACATTGCAAACGTACAACATCACAGACTAATACACGTTTCTCATAAATATACAGGCACAGATCCAGGATGCACTGTAGACCCAACAACACATGGTCAATGGGGTACACAATTATTGTTGCATTATTATCTGTGCTTAAGTCATGTACCGGGGTGTATTTAAACCGGCATCTTCCCGATCCCACAGCTGCAGTCTTACCTGTTGTGCTACGGAGGAGATCTGGACTTTTGGAAATGTCCTTGAGGTATTAAGCATTACCTTGGACTCACTAGCTCCACCTGCTGCCATCTGTGCACAATTTTCAATCAATGCAGCCCATAAATAGGAAGTGATGCTATCACTCAGCACCAGTTTATGTGGATTAGCTCCCTGGGTGTTCTAACTGCTTGTGATCTTGATGGTCGTCTTGAACTTCTGCCTAAATCCCTGACTATTCTCTAGTCTACTGATTTTCTACTTCACAGACAGCTTGTGTATGACCCTTGCCTGCCTGACCACTCTCTGGATTTCAATTGTGTACCGCTTTGCCTGATTTGTTGCCAATCTAATCTGCCTGACTACTTTTCGACTGAATCCTCAGCACACAAGTTCCATTTCAGACACTACCAATCATAGGTACCTTACAGTTAATACATTGATTATGCAATGGTACCATATTGTTTTGCCAGATTATACGTGCAGTGGGAATAGGGTTGTTTTTCGATGTTCCTGGGGGAAGGGGTGGGTTGATTAGGACAAGCATTGTGTTTTAAGAGCAGGTTGGAGTGTGTGGGACAAAGACAAGACTTAACTGGCTTGGGATCCTTGTTATACAGTTTGTTTTATTTTTCAATTAATACAATTATTTGTTTTTTGGATACAATGAGACTAATGTAAGCCCTAAGGAAAGATCAAAGTAATCCAGTGGCTGTACAGCTGTCTGATCACTTCCACAGACCCCCCATGAGTGCCCTGATCCATGTTCCCCAGACTATCCCACCTCTTGGTTTGGGATCAATATGGTGGTTGTCACCAGGCAATAAAAGGGGAAACCAGTGAATATTTGTTTATTGATCTACCCTAGCTAGTAAAGACACAAAAGCAAAAGGGATTCTGTCATTCTGGTTTCTGCTGCCACTTTTCACAGCTGCTGTTGCTAAGGAAGAAGCTAATGGAGCACAATCTGCACACAGTGGAGGGAAGGGGAGGCAATAGGGGTTTCATTACCCTGATGCCTCATTCAATTGTACTTGCCATTATAGTGTGCTATCACATAGAAGCTTTCGGCCTGTACAAAACTTTATGAAAAAAATAAAATAAAATAAATTATACCCAAGCATTTAAACCCTCGCCTAAACATTTTGACCTCCTCTGTAAATATGTTCACACATATCGCTGCACATGTCAAAGTCAAATTAATAATTCTAGGGTTATAATTAACTCCAAACTGATGACCTTTTAAGATGTTTACTATGGAAAAAAGGGATTTTTAAATACAGCTTACCTGTAAAATCCTTTTCTTGGAGTACATCACGGGACACAGAGCGGCATATTCATTACTATATGGGTTATATGTAGTACCTTCAGGTGTGGACACTGGCAATCTCAAACAAACAGGAAGTCCCTCCCTATATAACCCCCTCCCCTAGAGGGAGTCCCTCAGTTTTGTAGCAAGCAGTATGCCTCCCAAAATGTTCCCCAAAAGAGGGGTGGGAGCTCTGTGTCCCGTGATGTACTCCAAGAAAAGGATTTTACAGGTAAGCTGTATTTAAAAATCCCTTTTTCTTTCTCGTACATCACGGGACACAGAGCGGCATATTCATTACTATATGGGATGTCCGAAAGCAATGCTTTAATGAGGGGAGGGAGACATCTTCCAAAGAAGGATTTAATTTAGAGGTATACTCAAATACTAGTAAATCCAACTTAAACAAGAAATGTAAATCTCAAATCAAATCAAGGGAGCCCCCTCAGATCCTGAGGAGCTTGAATCGCGGCCTGTAGTACTGACTGCCCAAAGGCTGTATCCGAATTCCTTCTTACGTCCAATTGATAAAATTTTGTAAACATGTGGACTGACGACCACGTTGCTGCCTTGCATATTCGAGCCATAGAGATCTGATGATGTGCTGCCCAGGAGGTGCCCATGGCCCTGGTAGAATGGGCCTTTGCCGACAAAGGAGGAGGCATCCTCTTCAAACCGCAGGCCTGAACGATTAATTGTTTATTCCATCTTGCGATGGTGGATCAAGCAGCTACCTGACCCATCTTGGGCCCTTCCGGTAAAACGAACACCACATCTGTTTTCCGAACCTTCTCTGTAGCTTTAAGATAGGCCTTTATGGCCCTGACAATATCCAACGTATGCAGCAACCCCTCCTTTGTAGAGGTGGGTTTTGGAAGAAGGATGGATTACCACATCCTGGTTCAGGTGGAAACTGGCTATAACCTTTGGTAGAAAGGAAGAATGAGGACGGAACCCCGCCCTATCCTTATGTAAAATGAGACATGGTTCCTTACAAGATAAGGCTGATACTCTCCTGGCCGAAACTATGGTGATCAGAAATACCGACTTTCCAGTCAGTAAAACCAAAGGTACCTCAGCCAACGGCTCAAGGGGTTGTTTCTGTAGAGTTGACAGAACAAGATTTAAGTCCCATGGACAAAGTGGTGATTTGACTGGAGGATTAACACGTAAGACTCCCTGTACGAAGATCTTAACCAGCGAGTGGGCGGCCAGCGGCCTCTAAAAGCACACTGATAAGGCTGAAATCTGTCCCTAGATCGTGCTTAATGCCAGGCCTTTATCCACTCCTAGCTGGAGAAAACTTAATACTCTATCAATGGTATACTTGCGGGAAACCCATCTCTTAGCCTCACACCAGCCTACGTAGGCCCTCCAAACCCTGTAACAAAATTACCCTGGAGGCCGGCTTTCTAGCCTTAATGAGGGTAGGGATTACCTGCCTAGACAGACCTCTACCCCTGAGAATCAGGGATTCAGCCGCCAGGCCATCAAATTTAGACGCCGTAATGCAGGGTGGAGGATCGGGCCTTGTGAGAGTAGGTCTGGCCCTAGAGGAAGAGTCCAAGGGCCTCCCGCTGCCAATTTCAGGACTAGTGAGTACCATGCCCTCCGGTACCAAGCTGGGGCTACCAGGATAACCGGCCTGTGCTATGATCCTGCGCCACAGGCGGGGTAGTAACTGCAGTGGGGGAAATGCATATAGAAGTTATGATTGATGCCAAGGGCAAACCAACACATCGGTTCCGCAGGCCATAGGGTCCCTCGTTCGAGACATGAACCTGTCTAGCTTCTTGTTGAATCCTGATGCCATGACCTCCACGTCTGGCACTCCCCACTTCTGGCAGATTGTCTGAAAAAAACTTGTGGATGCAGAGACCACTCCCCCGGCGACAGGGTTTGGCGACTTAGGAAGTACGCCTGCAGGTTGTCCACCTCAGGAATGAATGTCGCCGATATGCAGGGTACATAAACCTCTGCCCACCGAAAAACCAAGCTCCTCTCACTCTGAGTGGCTTGACTCTTGGTTCCCCCTTGGTGGTTCACCTATATGCCACCGCTGTGGCATTGTCTGAATGACTTCTCACCGAGGACCCCTGTAATCTGGATGTCTATGCCAGGAGGGCTAGCCGAGCCGCTCAGAACTCCCAGACCTTGATGGGCAGCTACCTCTCCGCCTCTGCCCAAGTTCCTTGGCGAGTGAACTTGTTCAAGACCGCTCTCCAGCCTTCCAGACCACTGGGCAGAACCAAGCTGCTAGAATTGCTGCCTGTAGGACACGAGTGTGGAAGCGTGTGGTATTGCCTCGAACATGGCCATCGCATACATAGGCGAATAGTTGGCTCTTTTTTGCTTAGAACCAACTGAATCAATCTTTTGATAGCCTCGACCTTTACCAGGGGCAGGAACATCCATCTTCTGTTCTGTGTTTAATCTCGTGCCGAGATATTCCAACTGCTTTGTAGGTTGAAATGCTGATCTTTCCCTGGCTTAGGACTCAGCCGAACCTCTCGAGGTACTGAACCATGAGGGCTACTACGCATTCCACCAAGGAAGCGAGTGATCTTATGATTAAGAGGTCGTCCAGGTATGCTAGGACCGAGATCCCTTGGATCCTTTAGACTGACTAGAATAGGAGCTAGGACCTTCGTGAATACCCGGGGGCCGTAGCCAGCCCGAAGGGGGGCGCCACGAATTGGAAGTGACGCTGTATCACTGCGAAGCGTAAAAACAAAAATATTTGATGTGGCTGAAAGACCTGGTACATGAAGGTAACCATCCTTTATGTCTATAGAAGCCAGATCCTTCTGGAGTGTGGCGGCTGCTGACCAAACGGATTCTATCCGGAAAGAGCGAACCCTTAGGTAAGCATTTAAACCTTTTAGGTCCAAAATTGGTCTGACATTGCCGATGAGCCTTGGTATGACAAACAGATTGGAATAGAAACCTAGCCCCTGTTCTTGGGCTGGTACCTCTACCATTATGCCCTGGTAAAGCAGGTGATCCAATGCTGCCCGCATTGAGGCCTTCCTTGTGGAGGAAATTTTAGAAATTCTAATCTGTAGCCTGCGGCCACAGATGATCGGACCCCCTCTGTCGGGGACCGATCCCCAGAGGCCTGTCCTTGCGATCCATTGTTAAAAGTTTGATCGCGCAGGAGGTCCGTACTGCCTGAAATTTGAGGGCCCTGGAACCGGGGGAGCTGCCTTTTAAACGCAGGACCCCGGAACTTCTTTTGACTGGTAAAAGGGTACTTTTGCCACTTGAAACAGTCTGAATGTATTTATCCAGATCTTTCCATGGAAGGGCAAACCTGCCAGCAGTCTTTTACATGGGGCTCGGCCGCCCAGTTCTTCAACCATAAGAGCATTCTCATATGCACTAAAAATAGTGACAACGAGACGCCTGCTGGATGGAGTCTTTTTATAGCCTCTACCGCAAAGCACAGAGCTCTGGGAATATCCAATAACTCCTCTGCCTATTGGGCAGGGATGTTTTAAGCATCTGTTTTGTCTGGTTCTTTAACGCCTGACAAAACTCCACTTGCAGCCACTGCTGGCTGTAGCCAAGGATGCTGGAAAGTGTCTCTAAACGTTTATCGACCGGGACCTTAAACATTTGTATGTTTCCCCTTAGGCCAGTTAATGATTTATTCACCCATGAGATGGCTGCGTCCACAGTTGGGAGCGCCCCCATTCTTAGAAAAATGTCTTTTCCATAGGGTAAATAACAGAAAACCTTCCAGGTGGTCTCCCATCCAGGCACTAACCAGGCCCGACCCTGCTTAGCCTCCGAGATCAGACGAGATCGGGCGCTTTCCGGGAGATGTGGCCTCAAGGACCTCACGGGTAGTTGAAAAGCAGTGCCCGAACCGGGACCTGAACCCTGGACCCTCAGACCAAAAGTCCGATGCTCTACCGACTGAGCCATCCGGGCCCCCTTTTAAAGAGCAATTGGTCAGGGGAAAGAGTGCCTGCAAGCACAAATATTTCCTGGCAGACGTGCATAAAGACTACCCTCTCGTCAGCTTTAGGCGGCAGAAAAAATTCTGTCCGGTCGTCCCAATCCTGGAAAAACCAATTCCTCTAACAGAGGATGGACCGGAAAAGCTGCGTTGCTTAAAGGCGCTTTTAAAAGAACCTAAAGAGGATACCGCAGGAACTTGAGGCTCTGGAAATGGCAAATTAAATGCCGAGCGGACCATGTCTGTCAAAGACTGGACCCACAGACTCTCCGTCTGGGAGGCTGAAAACGATTCTTCCATGGTAGATCCTTCCTCTAGGTTCTGTCCCTTTTGGCGATGGGGATCCAGTCCGCTTTTTGCCAGAAAAAGAGCCAGCGATCATAGCTGTTAACTTTTTTCTCTAGCCCCCCTAGGGTGACGGCTAGCATCTCCTCTGTGATACCACAGGGTTGGGCCGACCTGGGCCAGCCTCAGCACCAGACCCCCTTAATGGCTTATCCAGGGTGACCCCTATAGGAATAACCTGTGGGGAAAGTATTGGCATATCATCAGAACCAGAGGAGGAACCCCTTTGTCTTTGCCTTTTCTTTTTTTTTTTTTGTGTTTTGATCCTGAACCCTTGGAAGCCATAATACAAAACCGAGGGACTCCGCTTACAACAACAGACTGTTATAGCCAGGAGTACAAAAAAAAATAAGGTTTAGGGGACAATAGGATCACTAATGCCCACCCCCAACATGTTTGCCAGCATTCAACCTGTTGCCAAGGGGATTTTGGCTTAACAAAAAGTATTGGAGCTGACTCCAGCATGTAGTACCCCTTCTCGCCACCGGGAGTCACTGTGCTGCCAGCTCTACGTCCTCTCTCTCCAGCTCAGCTTTGAACTGAGCTAAGAACGCGCCTGCTGTGTATAACAGCAATTGAAGGCACGCCCACTCTACACTGCAGTCACGCTCCCAGCCCCCCCCCCCCCCCTCCCGAACGGCGCAAACATTTTCTATATGCATGCGCGTGCGCGCGACTGTCGGGGGGGGGGGGGAGAGCCCAGGAGGAGATGCACTCTGGAGCCCAGGAATGCGGGTTGGAGGACGCATCAGGCGGCAGATTTTGAATCCCGGCAAGGTAAGGCTAAAATAGGCCCCTAAGGAGTCCCTTTAGCCTAGAGACAGATCTGTTTTTTTTTTTTTTCTTTTAAAAAGATCTTCAACCAGCGAGCAGCAGGTAGCTAGCAAACATACATAGATAGGTAGGGGGATCAAGTGATGGGGGGAAACATTTCAGGGCATTCTGTCCATCAGACATAGTGACCATGGTGCCAATGCAGAGCATACTCAGGCTACCACCCTTAAGATCTCCCCTGGAGAGCCTGCTGTCGAACCAAGTCCCGCAGGCTCCCCTCTTACCTGCTCCATGCCGCAGGACGTTTTGCAAAACGGTCCAATCTTCTCCCATCTCCGTGGGTAGCGTAGTAGACCTTCAGGCCCTGGGGTCCTATGAAGGTACCCACTGTCCTGGACCTATATAGCACCCTGGCAAACAGGAACTTATGGTCTTTACGAACTCCAAGTCCTGGGCCCAGGGTCCAGCCCTCCAAAGAGGAGCATTATAGGCAAAACCCCACGGTTTGGGGCCCGGGTACTGTCCACTTTGGCACTGAGGCTCCTTGGACAGATCCGGTTAGCCCGCCCTTAATCCCAAGGATGTGGAGCAAAGCTATTCCGTGACCAACACCTAAGACACTGGCGAAAAAACTGAGGGACTCCCTCTAGGGGAGGGTGTTATATAGGGAGGGACTTCCTGTTTGTTTGAGATTGCCAGTGTCCACACCTGAAGGTACTCCATATAACCCATATAGTAATGAATATGCCGCTCTGTGTCCCGTGATGTACGAGAAAGAAATAAAGAGTACCAAAATGTTCACATATTTGAATATTACTTATGCAAAAACCAAAAAAATTGTATTATTTATTGTTGTTGGTTTTAGTTCTGGAACTGCCACTGTGGCAGTTTTGTGACAGCTGGAACCCAGTGACAAGTTTCTGTGATTGAGGTCTTGCTACGCAGTGCTCCTTAGGAACACCTGTAGCAGTATCATCACAAGTGTTTTCATATCACTTCCTCTATTAAAAGTGATCTATTGCTACACAGATTAATGGAGGGTGATCTACAAAAATCTTATCTAGACACACCAAGAAAAACATTTACAAAAGGAACAAAAAAAGTTGGAACAAAGTTGGTTGGCCATACTTCTCTTGTGGTTTACTACAGTACAATTACTTTTGTAATCCTATGACTCAGAGTAAGCTTATCACGGCCTATTGTCCACTATTAGTAGACAGGGCAGAGCCATGCCAGGCTTAGAAAAGATCCCAATAATATTGTTGGGACCAACCTCATTGCCTGATTGGCAGCTAGCACCAGATGCGTCTGTCCCCATCAGCTGGATAGTCCAACACATTTCTTAGCTGGCATGTGACTTCTCTCTTGAAGTCACGTGACAATAATGAAATACATTGGGCAGAGTCTGGGTGATTTCATTAAACCTAATATGAACCAAGAAGTGGTAAAATGTAATATGTATTATACCAGCTGTTGATGACATACCACTAAAGATATGAATTGCGCTTTTTGCTTTGGAGCGCTGAGTAGTAGTTCAAAATACAATATGAGTGACGTTTTATGCATATTGATTTAAAAAAAAGGTGGTTTTAAATGGAGAGAGTACTATATTGTGTGTATGCTTTTGTCCTGAATGTCACTGGAGACAAGTGGATACTCTCTGGAATGAAAGGAGCCTATGAAGGCCAAATCTCTATTTGTGACCTTTATACTATATGGGTCCTGAAATGAAGGGGAAAGCACATTTTAATTGCACAGCACAGTTGCTGGTGTCCTTTTTTGAAATACAGCAAAATTGGTTGCATGAGACACACAGAAGAGTAATTTATGTTATAAAGTACATGGGAAACTGTTTATTTTATTACAGCTTTATGTAGTATATGTACATTCATGTAAAGTTTCTTTCGCAAAGTTGTTTTTTATTGCACATAATTTCAGCACTATATTACTGTGATAGTGTGTTACGTGATGTTGTTTTCTGCACTGTAGTAGGGCTCCACTATATCTGTTGTTATATTTCTGTTATGTTTTGGATGGTATAAAAGTGTGAGTTGCTGGGAAATAAATCACAATAGGTTAGGGTATAAAGGGAGCACAGGAGAGATTGAGATTAATGTTATACAAATAGTTAATATTTTTCTACTGGATGCATTGCACTGTAGCACTGAAAAGGGAATAAAGCTCTGCTAAAAAGAAAATCCCATACTATTCTTATGCCGCATACACACGATCATTTTTTGGTATGAAAAAGTTTTTAAAAACATAATTTAACCACTTCAGGCCCGCGCTACCGTCGGATGACGGCAACAGCGCGGGCCTGAATAGCCAACATGCCATCATTCTGGCGTTCCCAGCGCGCGCTGTAGTGCGCACTGCGGGGAAGCCCTGTGTTGTCCGTGTCCCTTGGACACGGCCAATCACAGATCGCGGCAAACGGCCAATCAGAGCGGCCGTTTGCGATGCGATCTGTGGGCGAATGAGAGATGATCTCTCATAGATCATCTCTCATTGCCGGCTCACACAGAGACAATGTCCTGTCTCTGGAGGGGAGGAGCCCGATCTGTGTTCCTTCCTACATAGGGACACAGATCGGTCATCCCCAAGTCACCCCCCCCTCCCCCCACAGTTAGAACACACCTAGCATACACATTTAACCCCTTCCTCACCCCCTAGTGTTAACCCCTTCAATGCCAGTCACATTTATACTGTAATTAGTGCATATTTATAGCACTGATCGCAGTATAAATGTGAATGGCGCCAAAAATGTGTCAAAAGTGTCCGATGTGTCCGCCATAATGTTGCAGTACCAATAAAAATCGCAGATCGCCGCCATTTCTAGTAAAAAAATAATAATAAAAAATAATAATTCTCTCCCCTATTTTGTAAGCGCTATAACTTTTGCGCAAACCAGTCACTTATTGCGATTTTTTATTTACTTTTTTAATTGGGATATTTATTATAGCAACAAGTAAAAAATATTGTATTTTTCTTCAAAATTGTCGCTCTTTTTTGTTTATAGCGCAAAAAATAAAAATCGCACAGGCGATCAAATACCACCAAAAGAAAGCTCTACTTGTGGGGAAAAAAGGATGTAAATTTTGTTTGGGAGCCACGTCGCACGACCGCGCAATTGTCAGTTAAAGCGACGCAGTGCCGGAAGCTGAAATTTTACCTGGGCAGGAGGGGGGTGTAAGTGCCCAGTATGCAAGTGGTTAAAATGATCGTGTGTGGGCTTCATATCGTTTTTCATCTTCTGAAAAACTACATTTTTTTTTTTGAACCTGCTGCATTTTTTCACGTCGTTTTAAAAAAATGTAGTTTTTCAAGTTGTAAAAAATGATTGTGTGTGGGCTAAAACGACGTTTTAAACCCACGCATGCTCAGAAGCAAGTTATGAGATGGGAGCGCTCGTTCTGGTAAAACTACCATTCATAATGGAGTAAGCACATTCATCACGCTGTAACAGACAAAAAAGCGTGAATCGTCTTTTACTAACAAGCAGCCCAAAGGCAAATAGAACTTCCCCTTTAGAGTGCCGTTGTACGTCACCGTGCTTTGTTCATAATTTTTCAAAACGATCGTGTGTGGGCAACATTGTTTTTAATGATGAAGTTGGAAAAACTTTGTTTTTTGGACATGCCGAAAAAAGATTGTGTGTACCCGGCATTATTTTTACCATTTCACTACTGTTATATCATTTTTTTCACTTGACTTTATGGATTATATTTTTCTGTACTTATATGGGAGTACTCAAATTACATAAAAATTGCATTGGGAAAAATAACATTAAATATTATATAAAAAAAAAATCTACCAAATTAAAGCCCTGTGTCCTAAAAACAACAACATAGTGGATAAAAAAAGTCTACGCACCCCTGTTAAAATGTCAAGTTCTGTGATTATTTCAGAACTTTTCCCACCTTTAATGTTACCTATAAACTGTACAACTCAGTTGGACAACAAACTGAAATATTTTAGGAGGAGGGAAATAAAAAAAAAATAATAATAATGTGGATGCATACGTGTGCACACCCTCTTATGACTGGGGATGTAGACGTGTTCAGAAGTAAGAAATTACACTCAAATCATGTTAAATAGGAGTCAGTACATACCTACCATCATTTAAAGTGCCTCTAAATAAACCCCAAATAAAGTTCATCTGTTCTAGTAGGTCTTTCCTGATATATTTTAGTCACATCCTACAGCAAAAGCCATGGTTTTCAAAGAGTTCCCGGGGCATCAAAGGGATCTTATTGTTAAGAGTTCAGTCAGGCGAAGGGTACAAAAGAATTTTCAAGGCATTAGATATACCATGGAACACAGTAAGGACAGTCTTAATCAAGTGGAGAAAATATGGCAGAATAGTGACATTACCAAGAACTGAAAATCCCTCCAAAATTGATGACAAGAAGAAAAATGGTCAGGGGGGCTGCCAAGCGGCCTACAGCAACATTAAAGGAGCTGCAAGAATATCTGGCACGTACTGACAGTGTGGTACAGTACATGCAACAACAATCTTCTGTACTCTTCATATGAGTGGCAAGATGGAAGCCTTTTCTTACTGGAGTAAAAATATCTATACATAACTTTTCTGAAGCCACTCTGGTCCCAAACTGAGCTGTCAGTGTTTGCTTTGCTGTGTAGGCGTGTGCTGGAGAAGCAGCCAATAACGGAACAGTCATACTATGTTTTTGGGTGATGTCACTTCCCAGGCATTTCCCAGCCGTTGTTGGCTGTCTCTTCCATACTACTGGAGACCAGACTGGATCGGCTGCAGAAAATGTATGTATAGCGATTTTTGCATAACAGGGTTAGATAGATTAGTCTTAAAATGTGGCTGCCAATATATTTAGAGTTAGTTTGGTTAGGTTGAACTTCTAATTTGAAGATACATTTCAGATTGTGAAATCAGAGATACTGTATCTAAAAAATACTGGGAACAAAATAAAGAAATGAAACAATTTCAATATGTGTGTTGTTACAAAGTATCCATTTCTTTTAGGTATGTTCAAATTTCCCTTAAAATTCAATATTTTAATTTTTACCTTGTTTTATTTTATTTTTTTATTTATTCTCCTACAAGAATAAAACCATGAACTCAATGCCAGAAAGTACATGAATTGGAAGAAGCCTTTCCAAAGTTTTTTTTAGTATCTTAGCTTGAAAAGAACATGTACAGCATAGCTTATGTAGCCAGAATCATAATTGTGCTTAACAAATAACATAAATTACATATTACATTTTTCAGTGTGCTCCTAAATGTATTGATGTGTAGAATCTATGAACTGTTTCACAGATTTAATTTGCATAGAATCTCAAAACTGCATAATATTCAATAAAAGACGTCTAGGTTTTTAAAGCATACAGCTTTAAGGGAATCAAGTTAACACAGGGAACACAGAATATATTGCAGAAGATCATACATCCATTAATGTTTTTATGATGTGGCAATAAACACAAACTAGGACTTACAGTACGTGTCCTTTAGTCAATTTTATGCTGCATCCATTATCACACATTCCTTAATGGTTCTCCCGTTAAGGCCCTCCATTTAACATATATATTGAACCAATCTTAAGAAGGCTGTAAAGTCTTATCCACGTCAAAGCGAATGCCAAATCAGAGCCTATTGCCAGCAACAGCACTGCCTGAATCAGCGCAATGACAACTTTGTGGCACTGCACTGATTCCTAAAAGTAGTTCCTGCTCTACTTTTGGCGACTTTGGGGGCAATTTTAATAGACATCTGTGCATGAACCCACACAGGTGTCTTTCCAATTGCCCCCAAACTTGCACTGAAATGCGGGTTTGCAATTGTGCGAGTTTAGATGAACTTGCATAATTTAAAACCCACCCTCAGTGTGAACGAGGGCTAAGGCCGCGTACACACGAGGGGACAGATTTGTTCAAATGTGTCGGCCCGACCGTTTCCAGCCGACGCAGCAAATCTGTCTGTTGGTCTGCTGTGCGTACACACGAGCGGATAGAAATCTCCCCGGACCAGAACGCGTGCACGTAAACCACGTACGACGTCACTATAAAGGGGAAGACCAAAGCTTACGGCGCCGCCCTCTGTTCCTCTTTTGCTAGTAACGTGTTAGCAAAGGTTTGGTTAGAGCCGATTCGCGCTTTTCGGTCTCCGCGCTTTACAGGTCGTATTCTCGGGTTCAGTGTGTGCTTGTGGGTGCGTATTTGGCAGTCAGTGCTGGCTGTCAGGTCGTTTCTGCTTTGCAGTGGCGTTCTGTCCGCGGGTATCTGTTTGTCGAGCGTATTTTGCAGGTCTTGCTGGATTAGGGGGTGCTTTCTGTGAGTGTGTTCTTGACTGACCAGCCGGCCGGTTTGAAGCCATTATGGAGCAGCAGCGTAACTTTGCTAGAGTTCGTGCTGGATATGGGCTTGCTTCTGGATGTTATAATTATTCCAGACCTTTGGCCAGGAACAGGGGGAGGAGGAGTTCCTGGGCCAAGAATTGGTTGCGCCAGCGTGACCGATTCTCTCATATGCCTCTGCTTAGGGAAATCCAGGAGAATAATCCTGATGACTTCAGGAACTTTCTCCGTATGACGGACCCCGTTTTCAACCGTCTGCTGGATCTTCTGTCCCCCTATATCACGAGGCAGGACACTGTGATGCGCCAAGCGATCACGGCCGAGCAGAGGCTTATTGCCACGTTGCGGTACCTGGCGACTGGGAGGAGCCTGCAGGACCTCAAGTTCTCAACAGGCATCTCTCCCCAGGCGCTTGGGATCATCATACCGGAGACGTGTTCTGCTGTCATACAAGTCATGCAGGAGGAGTATCTGAAGGTATGTTTCCTCTTTTCTGAAGCTCACATTCTCTGTCTTTATAAATGTGATTATTTTTTTTTGGTTTGGCATTTGTTCCCTATAATGACCATGCTTTTTCCATGCTGAGTGTTGAATGTTGCCTTTTCTCCCCATGCATGCATGTTGTTAAGCTTTCCATGTTCTTTTTGTTGGCCTACCTACATATTTTTTCCTTGCATGACTATTAACCTGTCCAGCATGCTATCCTAGGGACAAACACACCTAGCCTTTTTTTTTTGGTGTGTGTGGCATATTTTTCTTTGCTGCATTGTAGTTCAACCCCAACCCCCCCTAAAATGTTGCCCCATCAGAGGGGTGGGGAGTGTGATAATAAGTGGTTTTTTTTAGTGGCCACAACTCCACCCCAATAATAAGATAAAATTGTTAATACTGTGTGATGGTGCACAAGTATGGTTTTTGTATTGTGTTTGCAATGTTTATGTGCCTAAGTACTATTTATGTTTATTTTTTTTGTCCCCACAGTTTCCCTCCACGCCACAGGAATGGCAGACTGTGGCTTCCCAATTTGCCCTGCGTTGTGATTTTCCAAACTGCGGAGGAGCAATAGATGGGAAACACGTCCGCATAGTGCCACCAGCCCGTTCGGGGTCCTACTATTTTAACTACAAAGGTTTTCATAGTATCGTGTTGATGGCGGTGGTGTCGGCACAGTACGAATTTTTGTATGTGGACGTGGGGAAGAACGGCCGGCTGTCTGATGGGGGAGTGTTTGCGCGGACTGAATTTTACAACCGTCTACAAACTGGTGGTCTTGAACTGCCACCGGATGAAGACAATGTGGAAGGACTTCCGTTTGTTTTTTTAGCGGACGAAGCTTTCGGGCTTGGACCTCACCTCATGCGGCCTTTTCCCCAGAGGACTCTTACCCGGAGAGGAGGGTGTTCAATTTTAGGCTAGCCAGGGCCCGGAGGGTAGTCGAGAATGCCTTTGGGATACTCGCCAGCCGGTTCCGCCTGTTCCTGACAGCGATAAATATGGCGGAATATAAATTGAACCATATTGTTTTTGCCTGTTGCATATTGCATAATTTTTTACGCAGGCATTCCCAGACGTACCTACCCAACATCGGTGCTGAGGCAGGACTACCCTCAGATACCCTTCCTGGGCTGGACACTGGTCGCGCTGGCTCGGTCACCCAATCTGCTCGTGAGGTACGCGACAAATATGTTGAGTACTTCATGGGCCGGGGGGCCATAGCTATGCCAGATCATATTTCTTTCTAATTCGGCCCCCAAAAGAAAGAAATATTACAAAATATAATAAATAATTTGACCATTGGACTCTATATACAGTTGTTTGTCATTATTTCTTTTTCTATTTATCTCTGTCTTCTTGGTTCTGAAACTAGTGCACTTCTAGTGCCAAATGTAGTTGTCATGTTTTAGTAAATAACCACAATTGGACATTACAGCCATACCCCACTTTTAAGTCCACAATAGAAGGGTCACTTCTGCACACAAACCAATGAGATACCAGCATTTATAAAATCTGGCTTAACTGAACAAGCTGGTGTTGGAAGAATATTGTTTTTTACGCAGAAGTGAGGCTGATATTGTGATTTGCAGCGGTAAGAACTAAACGCTAGTGTGTACTTAAAACGGGTTTATGGCTGTAGTTACAAGTCACTCATCTACAAACTGGGTATTCAGCATATATAAACAACAAGCCACTCATGTTAGCGTACAAAATTTTTTATCAACAATTTTTGGGTTTGCCACCATGTAACATTTTTGGAGTAAAAACATTTTTTTTTTTTTTTAAATTTTTTTATGCAAA
This sequence comes from Rana kukunoris, assembly GCA_029574335.1. NCBI lineage: Eukaryota > Metazoa > Chordata > Amphibia > Anura > Ranidae > Rana > Rana kukunoris. The sequence continues at coordinate 22,096 of JAJQKJ010002180.1, forward strand.
AATATGGATTATACCAAACATTTTTTTTAGAAAAAATATAAAATATTTTTCAAAACCACTAAAAATACTAAGTACAACAAGGTCATTACTACAACAGTCTCCCAATGTCACCCCGGAACACAACAAACTTGGAAGATGCACACATTCTTGTGTGTGAGTGAGAGGGCCCAAAAATGAGGATTATATCAAATGTCCACATGTGCTATCTGGCATCATGGGTGATCAATGCATGTGTTTTGTGGGTGCAAACCCTTCCCTCTTACCTGCTTGAGAAGGGAGGAAGGGGGTGTACCCACAAAGCAAAGACAATCCATAACCTGTGATGGCAGATAGCACATGTGGACACACTGTGTGTGCATCTTTCTATTTTTATAAAACATTTTTTTTTTGTTTGCAAGACGGATGGGTGATGGGGGGGGGGGCCGGGCAGGGGGATTTAGTCTTTGATACGGCCCATCATATCAATAATATTTTTGTAATTTTGTTCAATTACAACCATTGTTTGCCTCATATTATCCATCTCTGTGCTACACTCCATAATTTGTTGGATGACAATTTGTGCACTTGCACGTGAAAAAGGTGGACTACTGGATGTGCTTGCAGCATCTTCATCCCCTATAAAAAAATAAAATAAAAATACATTAGTAATGTGCAGGCCTATCTACATCTCTTTCTCCCTGTGTGAAGCTGCGGTGACACTGACCTGTTGTGCTACTAATCTCCACCTCTCCATCATCCACAACTTCGCCTTCTTCCACAATCAATCCTTCTTCAATAACTCCTCCTTCTTCAATAACTCCTCCTTCTTCTATAACTCCTCCTTCTTCAATAACTCCTCCTTCTTCTACAACAACTCCTTCTTCAATAACTCCTCCTTCTTCTACAACAACTCCTTCAATAACTACTCCTTCTTCTTCACCAACTCCTTCTTCTTCACCAACTCCTTCTTCTTCACCAACTCCTTCTTCTTCACCAACTCCTTCTTCTTCACCAACTCCTTCTTCTTCACCAACTCCTTCTTCTTCACCAACTCCTTCTTCTTCACTAAATACTCCTTCCACATTTGCGTCTTCCTCATCTCTCCCTTCCACCACTCCTTCTTCTACCTGGTCCTCCTCCTCCACATGGCTAGATTTTTTCTTATGAGAGAGTTTGGGCCTCCTTGCGTCCTCCAATTTCTGTCCTGTTCTTTCCCCTAGAAATATCAGAAAACAAAAGGTATACTTATCAGCACACAGATATTTGAGGAGGGCATTAATAAATCATAATCATTGTGTCAAAGTGTTTTATAAACTTTGGATTATTGTCTTCCGCCACCAAACCTTAACCTTTGTTTTTCTAATGACTTCTCCCAAGCTGTGCTAATGACCCTTTTTATTGAAGGGACACACATGGAAGCAGGGCCGGACTGACAACTCATGGGTCCCCCGGGCAATAGAATATTAGGGGCCCCCAGGCTTACAAATGCCCACTAAGCCAGGTGGCAGTATAGAGGCGGGGCAGCTACAATCTCAGTCAGTAGTTTCACATCAAAAGCATGTAGGCTTTGGACATATCAGGGACAGATGAGCTAAATTAGCAGATTTTTACATACTGTCCCTGGTTGAAATGAGCCTGGCATCTCTGATGGGGCCCCCTAGGGGCATGGGGCCCTCGGGCAGTGTCCGATTTCCTCAGTGGTCAGTCTGCCCCTGCATGGATGCCCCTCCCTAAAAATTAGGTGTCACAGACTGTTAAAAATGAATCTCATTATGGGGGAGACACAGGTGCTCTTGAGTCCAGATGTGAATCCAGCTGCTTATTATCACTGTGTGAATGTGAATGAATCCTGTTTGTCTTTTCACATTCAAATCAGTTAGGAAATCTACATAATTTTATCCAAAATGTGTAATAACTTTTCTCTATAAATGCCAAATAGCCATGTCCTGGTGTGCTGTTCCTTAGGACATAGTATGTGGATGAAACGAGGTGATTGACCGATGTTTCTAAAGAACGATCGTGCATAACTTCTTATTTGGTGTGTGTGTGTGTGTTTTTTTTTCATATTACAGGAAATATCCAAAAATAATTCTTCCAAAGTACAACCATTCCAACAAGGCACATGCATAAATATACATATCAAACAATGATATCACACAATTGCAAAACCCCCCCCCCCCCCCACAAAAATAATACCTACTTTTATCCAGGATTTTCTTTATCTTCCGAAACTGGTGTGGCTCACGCAACTTCAAATCGGACCAGCGCTTGCGTAGCTGCTCTTTGGACCTGCTCACCCCAAAGATCTCAGTAAGCCTCTTCGCCACCTTGTCCATAATTTTGGCCTTACGGCGGTTCGGGGTGCTGTATGGGCCATAATCCCCATCATAATCCTTCCTGCGCAGGATGTGTACCATCTCCACCATCTCCTCCAAACTCATATTTGTGGCCTTGTACCGTTTGCTCCTTGAGCGTGACGTTCCTGGTTGTGTCCCTTCCTGATCCTCATGAGCGGGTAATGCTCGCTCGTGGGACATGGCCATCTTTTCGTTTCCCACTGATAAGGGGCGTGGAAAAGAGGAAAAGTTCCGTCATGGGCGTGGACGAAGGCGGCGTTTCACGCATGCGCGGATGAATACATCGTGTTTACGCGGAGCTTACGCGCGCGTTAAAACGATGACATACACATATGCCGGTAACTTGCAATATGAGGCCCTGGATGTTGAAATGGGGGGGTTAAAAACGGGCGGAGACATTGCGAACGAAGAGGGCGGCAGTATAGCTTTGCGCGGCCTATATAAGGAGATCGACGTGATTACGTCGGTTACGCGGAGATTACTCGAGCGTACGCGAGGAGCTACAGACACGAAGGTAAATTACAACATGGGATCAGCAGAGGCGTCTCAACTTTGAAACCCCATGTGGGGGTGGGGGTTTGGAATGTTGTTAGGAGCGTTTGCGCTATTTAGGTAGCTTGGGGCCACCAATGCAAGTTTTGGACAAAAATGATTGAACACATCACTACATATATATATGACAATGCTCTACCTCTTTATTTTTGTCTTGTGGATTCACATCATGCATGTATTGTTCTGTATTGTTTGGGCAGAGGTAATTAGGTTGTGTATTAGCTCCTCAATGCTGTGTGAGGTGCATGATATCTACACAATAACTAGTGGCTTCATTTTTGGAAAAATAAAAAAATTGTGGATGATTAAAGAGATGGCATGTATTTATTTTCATGTTACCAAAGGGTCTGCATGTTCCAAAAATGAATTGCACAACAATGGAGTGGAGCTGGCCAGCATTGTATCAGCAGGACACATTGGGGGTTATTTACTAAAGGGAAATCCAGTTTGCACTGCAAGTGGACTTGGAAGGGCATTCTCCATAGATGTGGAGGGGAAGATCTGAAATGAAGGGAAGCTCTGCTTATTTTATCAACCAATCAGGTGGAGGCTAAAATTGAATATATATTTTTTCTTGCATGTCCCCTTCGGGGCTACAGCGATTGCATTTCCAAGTGCACTTTCAGGCAGTGTACTTTCAAGTGCTTTTGCAGTGCTAAAGTGATTTTTTCTTTAGTAAATAACCCCCAATGTGTTTGTATACTAGTTCCACAATGATTGTACACATACATATTCAGAAAATGATAAAGCTGAGCCATTTTTCTTGTGGGTTTTAATTAATTTTTATTTGTATATTCTAGAGCATTAATCTGAACATATAAAAAAAGAGAGAGATGGACCAGTTGGCTATCCAAGACAACACTCTTAAATTAATCGAATGTTATCGCGAAAAGCCTAATCTATGGGATAGCAGGCACCCAGGCTACCCAAACAAAAATCTCCGAGCAGACACTCTACAAGAGATAGCAACCTACATGCAGACGTGGGTTCCATCCTGCACAGCAAACATGGTGAAGGATAAAATGAGCAATCTCAGGAGCACCTATCGTAAGGTATATAAAGAGGTTAAAACCAAACGATCTGGATCAGCAGCAGATGCGCAAAAGGAGCCAGGCTGTGGTACTTCCGCGAGCTTGCATTTTTGGATGATGAACTGGAGGGCCGGCCATCACTTTCCAATCTTCCTTCCAGCCTTCCTCCCACGCTTCCTTGCAGCGGAACTTCCCAGGATCCCCACGCCCCTGCAGAGCCAGAGGAGGGCCTGGCTGACATGGACCCAGATCTGGCGATCTTCAGTGAGGTATAGTAGTTTCATAAATATTTATTTGCTTCTAATTTGGGTTTGATTCTTGAGTTAGTATTGTTAAAATTGTAACGTTTGGACCAACAAAAAAAGGCGTGTGCAAAAAACTAGGGATCTCAGGGATGCCAACTGAGGGGTCTGAAGGACAGGCAGGTCTATTTAAATTAAGAAAACAAAAAGAGTCTAGAGCCAAATAATGTGTGTGTGTGCTTGATTGAGTAAAATATTACAACATGTCCCTTTTTTTGATACAGGAAGAGGCCAGCCAGGAGGTGGCAGCTCCTCAGGACCATGTCAGCCAGGGGGAAGGGGGTGAGTGGCAGCCAGGAGGAGGCTGGGCCGAGTGGAAGTCAGCATGTCCCCAGGCTCAGCACCATAAGCCAGGTCCCTCCCCTCCAGATGAGGCGACCAGGCCAAAAGAGGCGGATGAGGCAGATGGAGGAGGAGAGCCTCAAAATGATGAGGGAGGCTGCTGAAATAATGCGGGCCCCCCTCAACCCCACAGAAGCCTTCAGTGCCTCTGTGGCTCATGAACTGAGCCGAGCGGAGGAGGATCAAAGGGACCTGGCTAAGGACTTAATCAATAAGGTCATCTTTTGGATGCACAGGGGCATGCTGACCCGGGACACAGACCTCAGTGACCCAGCCCAGCCTGCTTCCCATCTTTTGCCTCCTGCTGCCACATCATCAGCACCTGCAAGGGGCCATGGATGGGCCCGTGGACGTTCCGCTGCAAGGCAGTCAGGAAAGAAGGCTGGAAGTAAGAAGAGAAGGTGATTACCTGCCTTCCAGTTCATTATTCTAAAATGTAAGCTTGTTGGAGTACCACAGCTTGGGTTTCTTTGCTCATTTGCTGCTGATTCAGATTTGATTTGTTTTGTGTCTCCTGAGATTGTTCATTTTATCCTTCATCATGTTTTGTGGAATGCACAAGTCTGCATGTAGGTTGCTATCTGATCAAGTGGTGCAGATCATGTTTATTTTAATTTATTTTCTTGCCAAAATAAATGGCTTTTTGTATTTACGTTAAAACCTTGTCTATTGTGTTTTCTACTGTGGTGATTATGCCCAAACCTACTAAAACTACAAGGTGGAATTTTGGAAGGACACAAACTCCTGGGTGGGGGGGTAGGTTAGGAGTGACAACTTGGTAACCCATGGAAAAAAAAAGCAACAAAAACAACAAAAAAATGCATTGAAAAAAAAGTACAACAAATCCAAAAAATGCATTGAAAAAAATGATCAAAAAAATAAATAAAAATGCATTGAAAAAAAGGTACAAACAAATCCAAAAAAATGCATTGAAAAAAATGATCAAAAAAAATAAATAAAAATGCATTGAAAAAAAGGTACAAAAAATCCAAAAAAATGCATTGAAAAAAATGATCAAACAAAATAAAATAAAAAAGCATTGAAAAAAAGGTACAAAAAATCCAAAAAAATGCCTTAAAAAAAATGATCAAACAAAATAAAATAAAAATGCATTGAAAAAAAGGTACAAAAAATCCAAAAAAATGCATTGAAAAAAATGATCAAAAAAAATAAATAAAAATGCATTGAAAAAAAGTACAAAAAATCCAAAAAAATGCATTGAAAAAAATGATCAAACAAAATAAAATAAAAAAGCATTGAAAAAAAGGTACAAAAAATCCAAAAAAATGCATTGAAAAAAATGATCAAACAAAATAAAATAAAAATGCATTGAAAAAAAGGTACAAAAAATCCAAAAAAATGCATTGAAAAAATTGTTCTAAAAAGAATAAATAAAAACATTGAAAAAAAAGGTACAAAAAAAACAAAAAAATGCATTTAAAAAATAGATCCAAATAAAAATTATAGTCATGTGGAGGAAAGCTCAAAACAATTAGGAGATGCAGCAAAAAAATAATTATAAAAAGACAACGCGATATACTACAATCAAACTTTGCTAGATTGGGACAACTCAGTCTATATAAATGGCATCAGCAATAGAACAGCTTGATTATAGCAAGAGAACGAAGAAAGGCAATAAACGATACAATATAGATAGTTACAATGACGAATGTGCCAACTCACAAACAAACACGAGGTTTACCTGAACGAGCGCTCCCGTCCCTCCTTTTGTCTGAGCATGCGCGCGATTTTGGTCCGATGGTTTGGTGTACTAACCAGCGGACATATCCGACGGACAGGTTTGCAGCGGACAGATTTCAAAGCATGCTTTGAAATCTGTCGGGTGGAGAAATCTGTCCGCTAGCCCATACACACGAGCAGAGATGTCTGCTGAAACGGTCCATCCGACCGTTTCAGCGGACATATCCCTCGTGTGTACGCCGCCTAAAAGTGTCAAAGCTACAAACAATACTTGTCTCCAAACTCAATATCAGTGCAAAAAAGTATTAAGCAAACTCAGCAAATATGAAGTGCCAGAAATGCAATATTCTCTATATCATCAACTATATTATAAAAAGTATTTTATGCAAAACAATAATAGCATAAAGTGTTTGTGCTGTGAATATACAGTAAATGTGACCAGTCCTCGGTATAAAAAATAAATAAAGTGCCTTTTTCAATAATTGTGCTGTGCTTTGTTTAAATTCCTCCACATCTGTGCTGCACTGCCTCCTTTCCACACCACTTCCCTCAGGAGTGTCACTCACCAGATCTTAGTGACACCTTATGTTTAACAGGAAGGAATTCGACACCCAGGGATTTTGTGGGTTAACATAGAATGTGTAACAACAGCATTAAGAAATAACAAAATCAAATTTTATTAAGTACATATAAAATATAAAAATATAAAATAAAAACACATTACCTACAATCACATGAGGTAAACAATCTAGTGGAAGACCCCCTGGGTTCTACAGAGTATGAAATCATGGGGTGGTAAATCCAATGAACTTTGAGGAAAAAATGTGGTCCTCTTCTTCAGGAGTTATTACTGTCAATTAGAATATATAGGGAAACTATATGCCTCCTCATACAATGGGATATGTTTGCCCAGCCAGTTGATAGGATAGGGATGAGCCCCAAATCATATTACTTTTGCCTTCACAGAGGCCAAAGAGCCCTGAATCAAAACTCTCTCATATCTGTATATCCAGCAAGCACCAGACTATGCAGAGATCTCCTGTAACCAAAAACTTTTTTTGTGTAGAAAAAACACCAGGCAAACTAATGTTTGATGGACCGTTTTGATCAGACGAACCGATCGTGTGTGGGCCCCATCGTTTTTTTTCCCATCAGTGAAAAAATGTAGAACCTGTTTTAAAATATCTGATGGTTAAAAAAATGATAGAAAAAAAACAGATCGTCTGTGGGGAAATCCATTGGTTAAAAATCAACGCATGCTCAGAATCAAGCCGATGCATGCTTGGAAACATTGAACTTAATTTTTCTCAGCACGTCGTCGTGTTTTATGTCACCTTGTTCTGACACAATCTTTTTTTTTAATCTGATGGTGTATAGGCAAGACTGATGAGCTTCATCAGATATCTGATGAAAAATCCATCAGACAGTTTTAGTCGGATGAACCGATCGTGTGTACAGGGCATAACACTCTCCTAATCACATCATAAGCAGAGTCATTAAAATGGTGGGTGAGTTATGCAGCATACAAGTAGAGAGTAAAAGAGATTTGTTTTGAGAGCGGTCAACCTTCTCATTAAAGACATAAGGGGTCACTAACATCTGGTGAGTGACACTCCCAAGAAGAGTGGTGTGGAAAGGAGGCAGTTTATCGGTGGATGTGGAGCACAGATGTTTAGGAATTAAAGTACTTTTGTACTGTAGTTGATGACACTTCTTTCTTTGCACTGATATTGCATTTTTGCACAATATTGTTTGTATCATTGTCACTTTAAAGGGGTCAAGCCTAAAAGGGTAACAGCTGGAAGGTGGTTCAGCACAGTGATTGCACAAAAGGTGTATAAAAGGTATATCATTTTAGTGCAGCACCACATTTATGATTATTGGTTGCCCCTTGAAGAATAGAGCAATTTTACAGCAGCTACAGTGGGTGACCGCGATATTGTGTCAATCTCGCTCCCTTTCTCGGCGAGATTGACCACTTGCGAGCCCCATCGCGGGAGCCAGCAACGAGCTGGCTTGCCGCGATGGAGACAAAGCCGTCATAGAAGCGACGGGGGATCCGACGTGGATTCCCGCCCATTCTACACGTGGGCGGCGTTTGTTATGAATCCTGAAAGGGAACTCCCCGCCGTATTTTAAATAAAAATCCAGCATGGGTTCCCCCCTCAGGAGCATACCTGGCCCTTAGGTCTGTTATGGGTTGTAAGGAGACGCCCCTACGCCGAAAAAAACGGCGTGGGGGTCCCCCACAATCCATACCAGACCCGTATCCAAAGCACGCCGGCCGGCCAGTCAGGGGGGAGTGGGGGCGAGCGAGTGCCCCCCCCCTCCTGAGCCGTACCGGGCAGCATGCCCTCAAAATGGGGGGGTCAGGTTCTCTGGGGCAGGGGGGCGAACTGCGGCCCCCCCACCCCAGAGCACCCTGTCCCCATGTTGATGAGGACAGGGCCCCTTCCCGACAACCCTGGCCGTTGGTTGTCGGGGTATGCGGGCGGGAGGCTGATCGGAATCTGGGAGCCCCCTTTAATAAGGGGCCCCCAGATACCGCCCCCCACCCTAAGTGAATGAGTATGGGGTACATCGTACCCCTATCCATTCACCTGCAACAAAAGTGTTAACACAAATAAATAACACAGGGTATTGAAATATTTTATTATAGTTGGCCGCCAGGGGGGGTGTGTATGGTCGCTTTTAGAAAAACGCCCCCCCCCGGTGGGCTTCTCCCGACATCTTCTGCGGGAGGGTGGGTGTCGCTGTTCTTCTTCGCCGCCGGGGGGGGTCGCTTTTATAAAAGCGCTCACCCCCCGGCGGGCTTTCTTCGACATCTTCGGCGCGGAGGGGGGTCTTCTCCACTCTTCGGGGTCTTCTTCTTCGGGACTGGCCGCCGCTATCTTCGTGTGTTTAGCTCAATTACTAGCGGCGGCAGTCTGGTCTTCCGTGACGTCTTCTTCTTCTTCCCTCTTCTTCTCCAGATGTTGACTGGACGACTCCTCGTGCTGTTCTGCCGGGCGCGCGGCTCGCAGCGACTTATATAGGCCTATCTTGTGACGTCGCAATCCCATTATGCTCCGGTAGGTAGCATAATGTTGAGCTTGCTCGCCCCCACTCCCCTCCTGACCGGCCGGCCGGCGTGCTTTGGATACGGGTCTGGTATGGAATTGTGGGGGACCCCCACCCCGTTTTTTT
>JAJQKJ010002732.1:0-25000 GCA_029574335.1 Rana kukunoris
CACCTCCCCCACCCCCCCTCTTCCTTATTGGTGTCACTTCAACCAAAGGGGCTGAACTTTCTCTTTAAGACAGCGCACCCCTTGCCAAAATATATATATATATAATTAAGTAATAGTAATAATAATTGTATAATAATAATAGTAGTAGTAGTGTCTTTTTTTTATTATTAGTAGTAATATATATTATTGTTTTTTATTAATAATAGTAGTAGTAGTAGTAGTAGTTTTTGTTTTTTTTAGTAGTTTTTGTTTTTTTTAGTAGTTTTTGTTTTTTTAGTAGTTTTGTTTTTTTAGTAGTTTTGTTTTTTTAGTAGTTTTGTTTTTAATTAGTAGTATTAATAATAATAATATTATTATTATTACTACTAATTAAAAACAACTACTAAAAAACAAAATTACTACTACTATTATTATTATTAATAAAAAACAATAATATATATTATTACTACTAATAATAAAAAAAACACTACTACTACTATTATTATTATTAGTAGTAGTAGTGTTTTTTTTATTATTAGTAGTAGTAATATATATTTTTATTTTATTTTTTAATAATAATAATAATAATAATAATAGTAGTAGTTTTTGTTTTTAATTGGTAGTATTAATAATAATAATAGTAGTAGTAGTTTTTTTTATTATAATAATAATAGTAATTTTGTTTTTTAGTAGTAGTAGTTTTTTTTAAAATTAGTAGTAGTATTAAAATTACTACTACTTTTATTATTATTATTATTATTACTACTACTGCTAAAAAACTAAATTACTACTATTATTATTATTATTATTATTATTATTATAAAAAAAAATATTACTACTACTAATAAAAAAAAAACACTTATTAATAATAATAATAATAATAATAGTAGTAGTAATTTTGTTTTTTTAGTCGTTTTTGTTTTTTTAGTCGTTTTTGTTTTTTTAGTCGTTTTTGTTTTTTTTTAGTCGTTTTTGTTTTTTTTAGTCGTTTTTGTTTTTTTTAGTCGTTTTTGTTTTTTTTAGTCGTTTTTGTTTTTTTTAGTCGTTTTTGTTTTTTTTAGTCGTTTTTGTTTTTTTTTGTCTTTGTTTTTTTTTGTCGTTTTTGTTTTTTTTAGTCGTTTTTGTTTTTTTTAGTCGTTTTGTTTTTAATTCATAGTATTAATAATCATAATATTATTATTATTACTACTAATTAAAAACAGAACTACTAAAAAACAAAATTACTATTATTATTATTAATAAAAAACACTAATATATATTATTACTACTAATAATAAAAAAACACTACTACTACTATTATTATTATTAGTAGTAGTGTTTTTTTTATTATTATTAGTAGTAATATATATTTTTTTATTATTTTTTAATAATAATAATAATAATAGTAGTAGTAGTTTTTGTTTTTAATTGGTAGTATTAATAATAATAATAGTAGTAGTAGTTTTTTTTATTATAATAATAGTAATTTTGTTTTTTAGTAGTAGTATTTTTTTTTTTAAATTAGTAGTAGTATTAAAATTACTACTGGTACTACTACTACTACTAAAAAACAAAATTACTACTACTACTATTATTATTATTATTGTTATTATTATTATTATTATTATAAAAAAAAATTACCACTACTAATAAAAAAAAAACACTATTATTGTTAATAATAATAGTAATACTACTACTACTAATTAAAAACACAACTACTACTACTATTATTAATAATAATAATAATAATAATAAAATATATTTATTATTACTAATAATAATAATAAAAAAACACTACTACTAATGGTAGTAGTAGTGTTTTTGTTTTATTATTAGTAGTTATAATATATATTATTGTTTTTCATTAATAATATTAGTAGTAGTAATTTTGTTTTTTAGTAGTATTAATAACAATAGTAGTAGTGTTTTTTTTTTTTTTTATTATTAGTAATAATATTTTTTATTATTTTTATTATTGATGATAATAGTAGTAGTATTTTTTTTTTTTATTAGTAGTATTAATAATAGTAATAATATTTTTTATTTGTTTTTTATTATTGATATTTTTTTTTTTTTTTGTGTTTTTTTTTTTTTTTCCTGCCACCAGGTCTCCAATCCCGGCAGCAAATCTTTTTTACTTTAAATGTGTAAAAGTAAATCTCCAACAAGGAAAGAGAACTGTAACCCTGACAGCTCTTCTTCTTTTTTTTATTGGCGGAGCGCACTCTGGATTCACACGGGCGCCTCGTTTAGTAAGCGGGGGGGGGGGGTCTGTTTGCCTTTCCCATTAGGCTCACAATTACCCCCCCCCCAACCCCCTGAGGAAAGGAGGGGGGGTGGGGGCCCGCCGGTGCTCCTTTGTTTGTGTAAGCTGTATAGCAGTGCCCCTGTCCTCTACCTGGGGGTCTCGCGTTGTGTGTTTTTGCGATGGACTCAGCTGATTGAGGGGGAGGGGCAGATTTTATTATCTTATGGCGCACAAGTGGCGGGTAACCGAAAGGCTGAGCTGGGAAATATGGAGTCGGCGCGCCGCCCTGACTTCTCCGCTTTGGAAATGGATTCTAATGAGCGCCGAGGGTCTCGGTTATCACAGCGGAACGCCAACTGTACGCGTGAGACGGCAGCAGAATTACCCCCCCCCCCCCCACCACCACACCCCCTTTCCGTCACCGCCGCTCGACTTTGCCGGGCTGCTGCGACTGGCAATATGGTGACGGCACGCTTCGACCGGCCGCGGAGGGTTAAACTTTTGACAGCGAGTGGCGAGTTATTTCCTGGAGCCCGATTGGCTGGCCGGCGGGCAGGAAAAAGCGACACTAAGCGCGGCGGAGCCTCGGCGCTCAGAGATGGCTGTTGGTGACGGCGGTTCCATGAAGTAGACGGGGTCTCGCCGTGTACACCAAGGACCTGAAATATATTATAGTGTGCCTTGATAAAAAGTATTCATACCCCTCTATACGCAGTGCATTGATAAAAAGTATTCATACCCCTTGAAATCCTCCACATTTTCTCATGTTACACCCACAAACGTAAATGTATTTTATTGGGATCTTGGCTGTATAAATTCTGGACTTTGGATTCAGAGGAGAGAAGACTGCAGATAAACGGATACAACTTATGTAAGAGGATTTGTTTCATCTGTGTATCATCTGAGGATAGTCATTTCACTGGGGTATGGAAGGGTTTCCATACAAACGCTACTCTCTAGACTGTGTAGAGGCCAGCAAAAGCCAGGGCTGTGGTCGTTCGTTGATTGGGGGCGCCCCGCTGGGCTCGTACCGTTTGGGGACCGCCTTGCTGGGGTCGTGCCGTTTGGGGGGGAACACCGCTGGGCTCGTGGCGTTGGGGGTCCGCCCCGCTGGGCTTGTGGCGCTTGGGGTCCGCCCCGCTGGGCTTGTGGCGCTTGGGGTCCGCCCCGCTGGGCTTGTGGCGCTTGGGGTCCGCCCCGCTGGGCTTGTGGCGCTTGGGGTCCGCCCCGCTGGGCTTGTGGCGCTTGGGGTCCGCCCCGCTGGGCTTGTGGCGCTTGGGGTCCGCCCCGCTGGGCTTGTGGCGCTTGGGGTCCGCCCCGCTGGGCTCGTGGCGCTTGGGGTCCGCCCCGCTGGGCTCGTGTTGTTGATTGGGGGCCCCCTGCATAGCTAGAATGGGGTTCTCTGCTCTTTTTTGATGCATTGTGATGCATTCCTCATACAAGTGTGTGTGTGTAATATATATATTCAGCCAATGGGATTGCGGTAGTTGAGCCGGTGACTGAAGGTTCCTGTGTGTGGTGTCAGGACGATCCCGACCATCGCAGGCCATGTGATCTCTGCCAGGCCCCGCCCCTCTCCAGGGAAGGTGTTCCTGTATGGCAGTGGGGGAGGGGAGGTGGAATGTACATCATCTGACATGTAGAAGTGTTTTGAGTTTCATGACTGAAGTTCCTGTAAAGTGAACCTGTCCTGTGACAATATCGCCCCCCCCCCCCCGTGATACAGGAAGTACCGGACACGGTGCCGAGTGAACCGGTGACTCCCCATAAATCGGCTTCATCAGGACCTGTGAACTGTCCCCCCTTCATCCCGCAGCGTGTCCTGGGGGGCCCGGTGTCCTGCTGAGGGCTGTGTCCTGGGGGCCCCCGGTGTCCTGCTGAGGGCTGCCTGCAGTGCAGTGTGTCTTGCCCCCCCCCCCCCCGGTGGCCCGCTGAGGGCTGTCTACAGTGCAGTGTGTCTTGGGGGCCCCAGTGTCATGCTAGGGGCTGCCTGCTGTGCAGTGTGTCCTGGGGGTCCCGGTGTCATGCTGAGAGCTGCGTGCATTGTCCTGGGGGGCCTGGTGTCCTGCTGAGGGCTGTGTCCTGGGGGCCCGGTGTCCCACTAAGGGCTGTCTGCAGTGCAGTGGGTCCTGGCGGGGCCCCGGTGTCATGCTGAGGGCTGTCTGGTGTGCAGTGTGTCCTGGGGGTCCCGGTGTCATGCTGAGAGCTGCGTGCATTGTCCTGGGGGGGCCTGGTGTCCTGCTGAGGGCTGTGTGTCCTGGGGGGGCCCCGGTGTCCTGCTGAGGGCTGTGTGTCCTGGGGGGGCCCCGGTGTCCTGCTGAGGGCTGTGTGTCCTGGGGGCCCGGTGTCCCACTAAGGGCTGTCTGCAGTGCAGTGGGTCCTGGCGGGGCCCCGGTGTCATGCTGAGGGCTGTCTGGTGTGCAGTGTGTCCTGGGGGTCCCGGTGTCATGCTGAGAGCTGCGTGCATTGTCCTGGGGGGCCCCGGTGTCCTGCTGAGGGCTGTGTGTCCTGGGGGGGCCCCGGTGTCCTGCTGAGGGCTGTGTGTCCTGGGGGGGCCCCGGTGTCCTGCTGAGGGCTGTGTGTCCTGGGGGGCCCCGGTGTCCTGCTGAGGGCTGTGTGTCCTGGGGGGGCCCCGGTGTCCTGCTGAGGGCTGTGTGTCCTGGGGGGCCCCGGTGTCCTGCTGAGGGATGTTTGCAGTGCGGTGTGGAATGTGAAGGCCGCCTCTCGGCTCTACATTCCACTTTGCATGCGGAGTGGGCTTTCCCTCCGGTCACACACTTGTCCCTCATTCATCCTACATTTTCCTGTCCTGTTAGCGTGCAATGGAGTGCCCAGAGACTTCACTGGCTGCATGCTGAATTGAGGTCGGCGATTCCCTAAAAGGCGGAGCAGGATCATTCAGGAAGTGCAGTATTCCAACATAACCACCCCAAACAGGTGATGGACTGGCCAAGCATGTCTCCAGACCTGAACCCCATTAATCATCCGTGGGGGATCCTCAAACGGAAGGGGGAGGAGCGCAAGGTCTCCAACATCCACCAGCTCCGTGATGTCATCATGGGGGAGGGGAAGAGGACTCCAGTGGCAACCTGTAAAGCTCTGGTGACCTCCATGCCCAGGAGGGTGGAAAATAATGGCGGCCACACAAAATATCGACACTTTGGGGCCCAATTTGGAGATTTTTTTTACTTGGGGGGTGTACTGACTTTTGTTGACAGCGGTTTAGACATTAATGGCTGTGTGTTGAATTATTTTGAGGGGACGGCAAATTTTGACCTTTTAGCCTTTAGACCTTTTCCTGGGGGGGGGGGGGGGTACAGCTATTGCCCCTCATTACTCAGGCCCACCTGTTTGGCATAAAGTTTCTCTCTCTATCGTAGTATTTATTCCCGCAATAAACTCCTTTTGTTGTGGCCTTCGCACCCTCCCGATAGGAAATGGTGGTGATTTTTACAAATCTGTTCACACCTTAACTGTCCGTACCGTATGGCACCTGTTGCCGGTTTGCCGCCACCTTAACCATTAGTTCTTCTGATATAGTCAAGGCCAAAGTTGGCATCAAAGTTCCACCAAAGCCTCGGGCCCCATTCACACTCGTAATACTCCAAAGTTCTGCCGCAACTTTGACGCTACTTCAGGTGGGTGCAACTTGGCTAAACTTGGCCGACTGTCCCACACAGATATACGGCAGTAGGGTGGCGGCTCTGTGATGGATCCTCATATGTGTTTTAGCTCTTCTGGGTACGCTCGCAGCCTCGGCTCTGCTGTGATTAGCCAACCATTGAGGATCAAGTTGTAGCCAAGTTGCACCCGTCCAAAAGTGGCGTCAAAGTTTGACCAAAGCCTCAGGCTCAATTCACACTCGTACGACTCCAAAGTTCTGCCGCAGCTTTAACGCCACTTTGGATGGGTGCAACTTGGCTAAACTTGGCCGACTGCCCCACACAGATATACGGCAGTAGGGTGATGGATCCTCATACGTGATCAGCTCTTCTGGGTACGCTCGCAGCCTCGGCTCTGCTGTGATTAGCCAACCATTGAGGATCAAGTTGTAGCCAAGTTGCACCCGTCCAAAAGTGGCGTCAAAGTTTGACCAAAGCCTCAGGCTCAATTCACACTCGTACGACTCCAAAGTTCTGCCGCAGCTTTGACGCCACTTTGGATGGGTGCAACTTGGCTAAACTTGGCCGACTGCCCCACACAGATATACGGCAGTAGGGTGATGGATCCTCATACGTGATCAGCTCTTCTGGGTACGCTCGCAGCCTCGGCTCTGCTGTGATTAGCCAACCATTGAGGATCAAGTTGTAGCCAAGTTGCACCCACCCATTAAAGTTTGACCAAAGCCTCAGGCTCAATTCACACTCGTACGACTCCAAAGTTCTGCCGCAGCTTTGACGCCACTTTGGATGGGTGCAACTTGGCTAAACTTGGCCGACTGCCCCACACAGATATACTGCAGTAGGGTGGCGGCTCTGCGATGGATCCTCATACGTGATCAGCTCTTCCAGGTACCCCCCAGAAGAACTGATCACGTATGAGGATCCATCGCAGAGCCACCACCTTACTTGACGCCACTTTGGATGGGTGCAACTTGGCTAAACTTGGCCGACTGTCCCACACAGATATACGGCAGTAAGGTGGCGGCTCTGCGATGGATCCTCATACGTGATCAGCTCTTCCAGGTACCCACTGTAGCCGGAAGAGCTGATCACGTATGAGGATCCATTGCAGAGCCGCCACCTTACTTGACACCACTTTGGATGGGTGCAACTTGGCTACAACTTGAACCTCCAGTGGCTTGTGCTTTGACTAATCACAGCAGAGCCAAGGCTGTGAGCGCACATGTGTAGTTCTGGGTGGATTCCTCACCGTTCTCATGATCATTGAACTTCCACGAGGTGAGATCTTTGTATGGAGCCCCAGACCGAGTAGAGTTGCCACCTCATCCCTTTTAAACCGGAACACCTCTTTTTCTTCATTAACTTTTGGTTAATATCCCCACCTCTTTGAGGACCAAAGAATTAAAGTGTGGGGGTAGAATGTAGCCATGAAGTACACAGGTTCTGAGGCTGATTAAAGTGGTGGTTAAACTCACTTGGTGCCTTTTATCTGCCTCGGAACCCGCGTAATTCATTTGTGTTCGGGTTTAACCACTTCCCGCCCGGTCAATAGTAAATTGACGTCCGGGAAGTGGTTGTGTTATCCTGACTGGGCGTCTATTGACGTCCAGCAGGATAACATGCCGGCGCGCGCCTGTGGGGGCATGCAGAGCGGCGATCGGTGATGCGGGGTGTCAGTCTGACACCCCGCATCACCGATCTCGGTAAAGAGCCTCCGGCGGGGGCTCTTTACCACGTGATCAGCCGTGTCCAATCATGGCTGATCACGATGTAAACAGGAAGAGCCGTTGATCTGACAGACGCGAGTAGAGGAGAGCCGATTGGCAGCTCTCCTGACGGGGGGGAGGTTTATGCTTATTGTTTATAAGCACAGCCCCCCCCCCCCCTCAGATGCCCACACTGGACCACCAGGGAAGGGGGCAAAAAAAAACATTAAAAAATGAGAATAGATGCCAATCTGTGCCCACACATGGGCACTGACTGGCACAATATGGGATTAACAAGTGATGCCCAGCAATGCCATCAGTGCCACCCCTCAGTGCCCATCCATGTCCAGTGCCCACCTATCAGTGCCACCCATAAGTACCCATCTGTGCGGCCTATGAGTGTCCATCAGTGCCTGTAATTGAAGAAGAAAACAATGGCGGCTCTCCTGACCGGGGATTTGCTGATTGTTATCAGCACAGCTCCCCCCCCTTGGATGCCCACACTGGACCACCAGGGAAAAGGGCAAAAAAAAGAGAGAATAGATGCCAATCAGTGCCCACAAATGGGCACTGACTGGCATAAATGGGCACTGACTGGCACAATATGGGATAAACAAGTGATGCCCAGCAATGCCATCAGTGCCCATCCATGCCCAGTGCCACCCATAAGTGAGGACCACGAGAAGAAGGTCTCTCCATAAAGTCCCCGGGGCTCTCCATCAGTGCCACCTCATCGGTGCCCATCAGTGCCACCATATCAGTGCCTGTAATTGAAGAAGAAAACAATGGTCTTGTAGCCCATTCCAGCCGCCTCCTGGAAAGAACGCTGATTTGAATGTTCCAGCAGCCAGGAGATTGGCATTTCCAGGACAGGGGTGAGCAGTCGGCTTGGATTGATGTGTCTGGGTCAGGCTAAAGCTTGCAGTTCCTCGGCGCAGCAGCCACAAGCTCCGGCCCCGACAGCTGCCTCGGCCCTCCCCCCCCTCCAGTGTGAGCGATCGACCTAATTCTCTGTAATATCGATGTATGGAGCTCCTGCACCCGGAGATGAGTCCTGTCCATGCATATGGAGATAAATAAGGGGGGAGGGGGGTGGGGGTCTCTTTATCAGGCACTCGTCCAGAAAACATTTTCTGTCTCTCTCTCCCCTTCACATGCGATTTTTCTGCTCAGAAGCTATTCCAGGAGCCGGGGCCCATTAACAGATAAATGGAATTTTCCACCGCCGCTTTCTGCTGCTTCTCTCTGAATATTTGACACGGCAAAAAAGAAAAGAGGCCGCTCTGGAGATGAGTCACCCCGGGTATAAATAGCCCCCGCTCTCGGCCTTTTCACCAAACTACTAGCTTTAGCTTTTTTTTTTTAAAAATAGCATAAACAACAAAAATATATAGATTGTGTTTCTTCCTGGTTTTTTTTTAAAACGGGAAGTTGATTTTACCAGAAATAAAAAATGCAAAGGAGGTCCGTGGCCTCCGATGATGAGTGCCGCTGTGTTTTTAGGGCCTCTGCAGCTTCAGTTTTCTCCTGCTCCCCTGTAAGAACCCACAGGTGATGGGGTGACAACAATGCTGCACTGCTTCCCAATTCACAGCAGAGTTGTTCCTCTCATGTAGGCACTAAATTGGGAGGGGGCGGGGGGGTGGAGAAGATGGGGAGACGACAATGCTGAAATCACAGCAGAGTTGTCACTCATGTAGGCACCCATTTGAGGGGGAGATGGGGTGGCAACAATGCTGCATTGCTTCCCAATTCACAGCAGAGTTGTTCCTTTCATGTAGGCACTAAATTGGGAGGGAGGGGGGGGTGGAGAAGATGGGGAGACGACGATGCTGAAATCACAGCAGCGTTGTCACTCATGTAGGCACTCATTCGAGGGGGAGATGGGGTGGCAACCATGCTGCACTGCTCCTCAATTCAGAGCAGAGTTGTCCCTCTCCTGTAGGCACTAAATTAGGGGCGGCAGAAGGTGTGGTGGCAACAATGCTGCACTGCTTCTAAATTCAGAGCAGCGTTGTCACTCCTATGTAGGTAATAAATGGGAAGGGGGGAGAAGATGGGGTGACGACGATGCTGCAATGCTCCTTAACCACTTGCCTATTTGGGCACTTTTACCCTCATTCCTGCCCAGGCATGTAGGCACTAAATTGGGAGGGAGGTGGAAAAGATGGGGAGACGACGATGCAACAATGCTGCACTGCTCTTCAATTCAGTACAGAGTTGTCCTTATGTAGGCACTAACGTGGAGGGGAGAAGATGGGGTGGCAACTGCTTCCCAATTCACAGCAGAGTTGGCCCTCTCTTTTATGCACTAAATTGGGGGGGGGGGGGGCATGAAGGTGAAGTGACAACTGAGTTGTCACTCATTTGAGGGGGGGATGTGGAGACAACAATGCCGCACTGGTGGAGAAGATGGGGAGACGACGATGCTGAAATCACAGCAGAGTTGTCACTCATGTAGGCACTCATTTGAGGGGGAGATGGGGTGGCAACAATGCTGCACTGCTCTTCAATTCAGTACAGAGTTGTCCTTCCCATGTAGACACTAACTTGGGGGGTAGAAGATGGGGTGGCAATGATGATGCACCGCTTCCTAATTCACCTGTCTTGTAGGCACTAAATTGGGGGGTAGAAGGTGGGGTGACAACGATGCATCTTCAGGTTTCTCCTGCTCCCTTGTGATGGGATGACAACAATGCTGCACTGCTTCCGCATTCACAGCAGAGTTGTTCCTCTCATGTAGGCACTAAATTGGTAGGGGGGGCTGGAGAAGATGGGGAGACGGCGAAGCTGAAATCACAGCAGAGTTGTCACTCGTGTAGGCACTCATTCGAGGGGGAGATGGTGACAACAATGCTGCACTGCTTCCGAATTCACAGCAGAGTTGTTCCTCTCATGTAGGCACTAAATTGGGAGGGGGGGTGGAGAAGATGGGGAGACGGCGAAGCTGAAATCACAGCAGAGTTGTCACTCGTGTAGGCACTCATTCGAGAGGGAAATGGGGTGACAACAATGCTGCACTGCTTCCGAATTCACAGCAGAGTTGTTTCTCTCATGTAGGCATTAAATTGGGAGGCTGGAGAAGATGGGGAGATGACGATGCTGAAATCACAGCAGAGTTGTCACTCGTGTAGGCACTCATTCGAGGGGGAGATGGGGTGACAACAATGCTGCACTGCTTCCCAATTCACAGCAGAGTTGTCCCTCTCGTGTAGGCACTAAATTAGGGGCGGCAAAAGATGTATTGGCAACAATGCTGCACTGCTTCTAAATTCAGAGCAGCGTTGTCACTCTTATGAAGGTAATAAATGGGAAGGGGGGAGAAGATGGGGTGACGACGATGCTGCACTGCTCCTTAACCACTTGCCTATTGGGCACTTTTACCCTCATTCCTGCCTAGGCCAATTTTCGGCGTTCGGCGCTGTCGCACTTTGACATTGCGCTGTCATACCACACTGTACCCATATGATTTTTTCATACTATTGGCACTGATGAGGCTCTTTAGGGACTGCCTATGATCGGCAGAGCGTTCCCGGGAGGATGTCCATGGAAGCCTGCATGCTCTTTCCCCTATAGCACGGGCAGGAAGTGGCTAATTCAGTGCAGTGTTGTCACTCTCATGTAGGTAATAAACTGGGGGGTGTAGATGGGGGTGACAACAATACTGCACTGCTCCTTAATTCAGAGCAGAGTTGTCACTCTCATGTAGGTAATAAACTGGGGGGAGAGGATGGGGGTGACAACAATGCTGCACTGCTCCTTAATTCAGAGCAGAGTTGTCACTCTCGGGTAATAAACTGAGGGGAGAGGATGAGGGTGACAACAATGCTGCATTGCTCCTTAATTCAATGCAGGGTTGTCACTCTCATGTAGGTAATAAACTGGGGGGAGAAGATGGGGGTGACAACAATGCTGCACTGCTCCTTAATTCAGAGCAGAGTTGTCACTCTCATGTAGGTAATAAACTGGGGGGAGAGGATGAGGGTGACCACAATGCTGCACTGCTCCTTAATTCAATGCAGAGTTGTCACTCTCATGTAGGTAACAAACTGGGGGGAGAGGATGAGGGTGACAACAATGCTGCACTGCTCCTTAATTCAATGCAGAGTTGTCACCTTCATGTAGACACTGAATTGGGAGGGGGTGATGTTACAGGAGGCATGACAACTGGCATTACTAGCCTGTAGCTTATCAATCGGCACCTAGCCACACCCAGTCCCGCCCACTGCTTTCTGTTGCCGGCCCCCTTCCACTGTGAGCTGCAGTGTCTGGGAAGGGGAGCGCATGAGATGACAATAGAAGAGGAACTTGTCTCAGGGAAGGTAAAGGACGTTTTTTATTTTATTTTATTTACTTTGAGGCTTTTACGTCGCGTAGTAACCCGGATTTAGGATTTTGAAGCGGAACTAAAATCTCGATCAACGTGAACTAATTCTTCAGTAAATAGACGGGAAGGTATACTACTATATTTACTTGCCTTATTACATTTTTTATTTCTTTAGTTGCCTTTTGGTTTCTGGCCTAGGCCAAAATGAGTCGGGGCTTTCTCAGCTGAACTCCCTCCCTCCCTGCACGCCTGAGCTAAGGGCAGGTGGATTCCAGCAAGTAAATGCTGCAGAAATCGTTTGCCCTTACTCAAGATGGCCGCTGTTAGAATTTTTTGGAGTCATAAATGGATGGGGGGGGGGGGGGTGTTGCTTTGAATATTAAAAATGAATTCAGTTTTGTGGTTCTCAGATACAGTTGTTGTTCTACGTTTAATGAGCAGGGAAGAGTTAAACCCCTTAGCGTGAGGGTAAGGGGCGAATTAAACGTTAATCTTCTTTTATATAAATCTTGGATAAGGATTATAAAATGACTCGACCTGTCTGGAAGGGGGGGGGGGAGGGGCGTTCACCTATATTTGGGGTTGTTGGACAGGGACACTTCGTGGGTTAAACGACTATAGTCTGAGGATGGACATGGCGGCGGCTCCTGTCTGGGGGGGGGGGGTACGTCTGCGTGCCATACGGCGGGGGTGTGCCGGTGTGAGAGCAGGTGGCCGAGAGACTTATTGGGTCAAGTGATTTGGAAGACCCAGTCATGGTCCCCTCATTGAGAGCTCTCAATCGCCCTCATGTATTTCCCGGGTTCCATTATTATTCAGTATGGCCACACCCACAAGATGGCTGCCTGGGGGTGGGAAAATCAGCTGCACATGACAGTGGGCAAAGTATGTGGCGTGTGTGTGTGACGGATGGAGCCCAGAGCCAACCCTAGGTAAGAGAGTCGGGGCTATAGCCCCAGTAGCCACCCCCTAGTGACGCCACTGCACGTGCGACGTCATTCTCGGAGCTTCCAGTTGCTTCCTCCACATGTCACTCTTCATCTCCCAGCCTAGTGGGGCAGAGTGAGTGCTTCCCATCCATCCATTTACCGCGGTATTCCGCCGCTAGCGGTGCGGTTTTAACCCCCCGCTAGCGGCCGAAAAAGGGTTAATAACGCATTGCGGGCGGTATTACCGCGGTTTCCCATTGATTTCAATGGGAAGGCGCGGTATAGGAGCGGTGAGCACACCACTCCTATACCGCTGTAAAGATGCGGCTTGAAGGACTTTTGGCACGGTCCTGCTAGCGCACCGCTTCAGTGTGAAAGCCTTCTGGTTTTTTTCACGCGGTATAGCGGCGCTATTTTTAGCGCTGTACGGAGTGAAAAACGCCCCAGTGTGAAAGGGACCTTTAGGTATCTTCTTTGCGTGGTTTTCAACCGCATGTTTCAGCGCGCGTTCTTGCATGCGCAAAAAAACATGACACTTAGGGCCCTTTCACACTGGTGCGTTTTTGCCGCGTTTTCGCGGTAAAAACAGCGCTATTAAAATGCCCCTCTCCATTGAAATGAATTAAAATCGCGGTGTGTTGCCGCGGTTAAAATCGTGGCAAAACACCACGTTTTATCGCGTTTTTACTGCGTTTTTTTAATTCGTTTCAATGGGGAGCATTTTCATAGCCAAAAACGCACCAGTGTGAAAGGGCCCTTAGGGTGGCGTTAACGGCGGCGAGCCACCGCAAGTACGTATTTTGGGCGCTTTTTACTCACGCTACACCCACATGAGTGCAGGTTAATGATTGGGGGGTTTTGTACTGCCCCCTCCCCCCCCCCCCCCCCCCCCTATTTTGCTCCGGGTCCCCAGACAGGAAGTGTGAGAACAATGTAACAATTTACTTCTTTATAGTGTTTTTTTTTTTTTTTTCGTTTTTTTTTTTTTTCGTTTTTTTTTTTTTTTACCAAGCTGGTTTGCAGCGACTTCTCTGCCTGGTTACAGCGCTCCGTGTTTTCTGCTCCTCAGACGAAAATCTAAGTCTACGAGATTTTTTAGCGAAGGCCTGACCTTGAGGCAGCATGGGAGAAGCAGTTGCCATGACGACCGGCACAAATATGGCTCTTCCTCAGGAAAAAAAAGAGCATCCCATTAAAGATTGCTGCAGGAATTCTGTTAACCAGTTCCAGCGCAACTAGTAAAAATAAAATAAAAATAAAAATGTGTTTGGTCTCCAGAAAGGGAGGCGACATCTGCGCGTATCTCCGGAGATGAACGGCGAATGGGCGTTCCTGAAAAACGTTTCCTCTTCTGTGATACAGTGTAATTAGAGGATCGGTTCTTAAGTGGGTGCTTGATTGTTGGTATAGTGTTGTGAACGTAACTAATCCCGTTTTATGGTGGGTTGTTCCTACTTTTGACAGTATTGATGTATTCAATGCGTGACCTGATGAAGCTTTTGAAGGAAACCTGTCATGGAATCATGATGATCTTATTGGTCCCTTGGGGGAACCTTACTGCAAGGTGACTTCAGGTCGTGTCCCTCAGGATCGTTCCACGAGGGGGGTTAGAAGAACGGGGTGGAGACTGGGTAGTGAAATTGCAAACATTCATGGAGGTCAAGAAAGACGGCAGACAAGGAGGGTTGGTAAGTGTCCAGCAAAGGGTCGGGGCAGGCTGCAACCAGATGAATAGCCAGTGTCCAGGAGGGGGTTGAGGCAGGCTGCAACCAGGTGAATAGCCAGTGTTGAAGAGGTTGAGGCAGGCCCCAACCAGATAAATAGCCAGTGTCCAGGAGGGGGTTGAGGCAGGCTGCAACCAGGTGAATAGCCAGTGTTGAAGAGGTTGAGGCAGGCCCCAACCAGATAAATAGCCAGTGTCCAGGAGGGGGTTGAGGCAGGCTGCAACCAGGTGAATAGCCAGTGTACAGGAAGGGGTTGAGGAAGGCTTCAACCAGGTGAATAGCCAGTGCCCGGGAATGGGTTGAGGAAGGCTTCAACCAGGTGAATAGCCAGTGCCCGGGAATGGGTTGAGGAAGGCTTCAACCAGGTGAATAGCCAGTGCCGGGAATGGGTTGAGGTAGGCTTCAACCAGGTGAATAGCAGTGCCCGGGAAGGGGTTGAGGCAGGCTTCAACCAGGTGAATAGCCAGTGTCCAGGAATGGGTTGAGGTAGGCTTCAACCAGGTGAATAGCCAGTGCCCGGGAATGGGTTGAGGAAGGCTTCAACCAGGTGAATAGCCAGTGCCCGGGAATGGGTTGAGGAAGGCTTCAACCAGGTGAATAGCCAGTGCCCGGGAATGGGTTGAGGTAGGCTTCAACCAGGTGAATAGCCAGTGCCCGGGAAGGGGTTGAGGCAGGCTTCAACCAGGTGAATAGCCAGTGTCCAGGAATGGGTTGAGGTAGGCTTCAACCAGGTGAATAGCCAGTGCCCGGGAAGGGGTTGAGGCAGGCTTCAACCAGGTGAATAGCTAGTGTCCAGCAAAAGGTCGGAGCAGGCCCCAACCAAGTGAATAGCCAGTGTCCAGGAAGTGGTCTACAACCAGCTGACAAGCCAGTGTCCAGACAGAGGCCAACTAGAATGGCTGTTGTCCAGGCAGAGGTTAAGGGAAGCTTTAACCAGGATAATAGCTGATGCCCAGGCATAGGTCGAGGATGGGGGCAGCCAGGAGAATAGCCAATATGCAGGCAGAGGTTGAGGCAGGCTGTAACCAAAAGAATAGCCAGTGGCCAGGCATGGGTCAGCCAGTACCCAGGAAGGGGTTGCAGTAGTCTTCAACCGGGTGAATAGCCAGTGTCCAGCAAGGTCAAGGAGGGTTAGTCGGTGTCCAGGAAAAGGTTGAGGCAGGCTGCAACCTGGTAAATGACCTGTGTCCAGCAAGGGGTCTGGGCAGGCTTCAACCAGGTGAATAGCCAGTGTCCGGGAAGCGGTTGAGGCAGGCTTCAACCAGGTGAATGGCCAGTGTCCGGGAAGCGGTTGAGGCAGGCTTCAACCAGGTGAATAGCCAGTGTCCGGGAAGCGGTTGAGGCAGGCTTCAACCAGGTGAATGGCCAGTGTCCGGGAAGGGGTTGAGGCAGGCTTCAACCAGGTGAATGGCCAGTGTCCGGGGAAGGGGTTGAGGCAGGCTTCAACCAGGTGAATAGCCAGTGTCGGGGGAAGCGGTTGAGGCAGGCTTCAACCAGGTGAATAGCCAGTGTCCGGGAAGCGGTTGAGGCAGGCTTCAACCAGGTGAATGGCCAGTGTCCGGGAAGCGGTTGAGGCAGGCTTCAACCAGGTGAATGGCCAGTGTCCGGGAAGGGGTTGAGGCAGGCTTCAACCAGGTGAATGGCCAGTGTCCGGGAAGGGGTTGAGGCAGGCTTCAACCAGGTGAATGGCCAGTGTCCGGGAAGGGGTTGAGGCAGGCTTCAACCAGGTGAATAGCCATTGTTCAGCAAAAGGTTGAGGCAGGCCCCAACCAGGTGACTAGCCATTGTAAAGGAAGAGGTCAGGGCAGGCTGCAACCAAGTGAATAGCCAGTGTCCAGACAGAGGCCAACTAGAAAAGCTGGTGTCCAGGCAGAGGTTGAGGCAAGCTTTAACCAGGATAATAGGTGATGCCCAGGAATAGGTCGAGGTAGGGGGGCAACCAGGAGAATTGACAATGTCCAGGCAGAGGTTGAGGCAGGCCTCAGCCAGGTAAATAGTATCCAGGAAGGGGTTGAAGTGGGCTACAACCAGCTGAATAGCCAGTGTCCAGACAGAGGCCAACTAGGAGAATAACTGGTGTCCAGGCAGAGGTTGGGGCACACTTTAACCAGGATAATAGCTAGTGTCCAGTCAAAAGTTTAAGTGTCCAGCTTTAACCAGCTGACTAGCCAGTGTCCGGACAGAGGCCAATCAGGAGAATAGTTGGTGCCCAGGCATAGGTCAAGGTAGGGGGCAACCAGGAGAATAGCTAATGTGCAGGCAGAGGTTGAGGCAGGCTGAAACCAGATAAATAGCCAGTGGTCAGGTAGGGGTCAGCCAGTATGCAAGAAGGGGATGAAGTGGGCTACAACCAGGTGAAGAGCCAGTGTCTGTCCAGGAAGTGGTCAAAGTGGGCTACAACCAGGGGAAGAGCTGTTGCCCAGGCAGAGGTCAAGGCAAGGGACAACTAGGAGAATATCCATGCAGAGGTTGAGGTAGGCAGCAGGAAAGACGATAACGAGAACTAACAGAGTTGACACTGGCGCAAAAGATAAGGGCAAAGTCAGGCAATCTGGGACAGTAAAAAACATGGCAGAACACGTTATTTCACTCAGTAGGTAGCAGCACTGCCCAGCAAAGGCCAAGGAATTAAAATGCTCTCCTTGGCCTTGGTGCGTTGCCAACATCGGGGCCACCCACATTTATACGTACAACCAGCTATTGCTAAAGGGCTACGATCTGTCTCACATGACGAGGCTCCTGGGTGAGTAGACGTGGGCCCTAGCGCCTCAGTAGCAGAAAAAACTCAAAATGACCATGTCCCCCCAATGGCGCTTAGACAAAAAGTCGCACCCTCACGAAGAATAGGCAGTCTCATTCAGACGGCCCGAGTGCTGTACCGCTGCCGCTTTGCTGCTCCCCAGCTGCAGCAAATATTCAGAATGGGGATCAGCAGAGTACTTAACACCTAGTCAGAGCCACTTGCTGACACGGCCCGTCTTTTTTGGGCCTCGGCCTGCTCTTGTAGTGTGGAATAAGGGGCGATTGTCTGAAGATCGCCCGGATTGTGAATTGCTTCTCTTTGTACGCTCTTGTTCAGAAGCTCATTCTCAGCCGAGGCTAAAATAAACACTTCTCCCCCACCGCCACAATGAATGGCGTCTCTGAATGCCAACTTTTGTTGGTCGGACCTCATAATCCCACTAAGCTGCCTAGTCAGTAACTCCTTCATTAACTGGCCGCCTGTCAACCGATGTCCTCCTGGACACCCCTAACCCGGAGGACCGATGGAGGCACGCTTCTTGTGACCTCCATCGAATACGGACTGAAAAATACCAACCTCTACGTAGCGGATCTTCAGTTCTGGCCGAAAAAAACGATGGACGTGTTTGCGGCAGCAGAAAACAGAGGACCTCCTGGCTTTGCTGTGGAACCAGGGTCTCCAAACTTTTGAAACAAAAGGCCAGTTTACTGCTCTTCAAACTTTATTGGGGTCGGACTTTGGCCAGTGGGAGTAGAAAATACTATGGGCTTGGTGGTCAGTGGGAGTAGAAAATACTATGGGCTTGGTGGTCAGTGGGAGTAGAAAATACTATGGGCTTGGTGGTCAGTGGGAGTAGAGAATACTATAGGCTTGGTGGTCAGTGGGAGTAGAGAATACTATGGGCTTGGTGGTCAGTGGGAGTAGAGAATACTATGGGCTTGGTGGTCAGTGGGAGTAGAGAATACTATGGGCTTGGTGGTCAGTGGGAGTAGAGAATACTATGGGCTTGGTGGTCAGTGGGAGTAGAGAATACTATAGTCTTGGTGGTCAGTGGGAGTAGAGAATACTATGGGCTTGGTGGTCAGTGGGAGTAGAGAATACTATGGGCTTGGTGGTCAGTGGGAGTAGAGAATACTATGGGCTTGGTGGTCAGTGGGAGTAGAGAATACTATGGGCTTGGTGGTCAGTGGGAGTAGAGAATACTATGGGCTTGGTGGCCAGTGGGAATAGAGAATACTATGTGCTTGGTGGCCAGTGGGAATAGAGAATACTATGGGCTTGGTGGCCAGTGGGAGTAGAAAATACTATGGGCTTGGTGGCCAGTGGGAGTAGAAAATACTATGGGCTTGGTGGCCAGTGGGAGTAGAAAATACTATGGGCTTGGTGGTCAGCATTCTCCTGGAACAGATTATGCTCTCAATCCAAGGTTCCACTGTACATTGGTGTCAGTGGGAGGAATAGTGTCCCATCATTGGTATCAGTGGGGGGAATAGTGCCCCATCATTGGTGTCAGTGGGAGGAATAGTGTCCCATCATTGGTGTCAGTGGGAGGAATAGTGTCCCATCATTGGTGTCAGTGGGAGGAATAGTGCCCCAGTATTGGTATCAGTGGGGGGAATAGTGCCCCATCATTGGTGGCAGTGGGAGGAATAGTGTCCCATCATTGGTGTCAGTGGGAGGAATAGTGTCCCATCATTGGTGTCAGTGGGAGGAATAGTGCCCCAGTATTGGTATCAGTGGGGGGAATAGTGCCCCATCATTGGTGTCAGTGGGAGGAATAGTGTCCCAGTATTGGTATCAGTGGGAGGAATAGTGCCCCATCATTGGTGTCAGTGGGAGGAATAGTGTGCCATCATTGGTGTCAGTGGGAGGAATAGTGTCCCATCATTGGTATCAGTGGAAGGAATAGTGTCCCATCATTTGTGTCAGTGGGAGGAATAGTGTCCCATCATTGGTGTCAGTGGGAGGAATAGTGTCCCACCATTGGTGTCAAGAAGAAAAAGGTTCTCCTCCAAGATCTTACAATACATAGCCCCGCCCATTGGCCCCTCAATGGGGAAAAGTCTGCCTGGACCTTTATCAGAGAAACGCCCCAAATCCTCATGTTTCCCCCTCCCCCGTGTGACTGTAGGGATGGAGTTCTTGGGGTCATAGTCACCATTTTTCTTCCTCCAAACACGGCAAAGAGCTCAATTTTGGTCTCATCTAAACACGTTCTGCAGGAAGAGGCGAGTGTTGTTATCTTTACACGTCGGGTTCATTGGAAGTCGTTTTTATGACCCCATAAATGACACAATGTGATGATTGGAGGACAAACAAACTTCGAAAAGGTGAAGATAAATATGGAAAGATTCCTTCTGATCATCGCCAGTTATGGACGCCATAGAGAGAGAGAGATATAGAGAGAGAGAGAGATATAGAGAGAGAGAGAGATATAGAGAGAGATATAGAGAGAGATATAGAGAGAGATATAGAGAGAGATATAGAGAGAGATATAGAGAGAGATATAGAGAGAGATATAGAGAGAGATATAGAGAGAGATATAGAGAGAGATATAGAGAGAGATATAGAGAGAGATATAGAGAGAGATATAGAGAGAGATATAGAGAGAGATATAGAGAGAGATATAGAGAGAGATATAGAGAGAGATATAGAGAGAGAGATATAGAGAGAGATAGAGAGATAGAGAGATAGAGAGATAGAGAGATAGAGAGATAGAGAGAGAGAGAGAGAGAGATAGAGAGAGATAGAGAGATATAGAGAGAGAGAGAGAGATATAGAGAGAGAGAGAGAGATATAGAGAGAGAGAGAGAGATATAGAGAGAGAGAGAGAGATATAGAGAGAGAGAGAGATATAGAGAGAGAGATATAGAGATATTAAAAAAGATGATATATATTTGAGATGTCATTTTTTTAATAAAAACAAAACTAATATATATATATATAGGGCCATATTCCTAAAGAAGTATCTCGAGATACGCCGCGTAACTTCTAGGATGCGCCGGCGTATCTTTTTTTTTTTTTTGTATTCAGAAAACAAGATACGCCGGAATTTTGCTAAGATACGACCGGCGTAAGTCTCTTACGCCGTCGTACCTTAGTTGCATATTTTTGCTGGCCGCTAGGTGGCGCTTCCGTCGTTTTACGCGTCGAATATGCAAATCGGCTAGATACGCCGATTCACGAACGTACTTGCGCCCCGGCGCATTTTTTTCACGTCGTTTTGCGCAAGCGCATGTCCGGCGTAAAGTTACCCCTGCTGTATGAGGCGTACGTAATGTTAAGTATGGACGTCGGGGCGGCGGCGAATTTTCCGTCGCTTGCGTGAAAACGTTCGCGAATAGGGCTTTGCGTAAGTTACGTTCACGTCGAAACCAACGGGTATTTGCGGCGTAATTTTGAGCATGCGCGCTGGGATACGTCCACGGACAGCGTTCGTTAGAAACGTCTTTTACGTGGGGTCGTGGTTGATTGCCATGCAACACGCCCACTCCAAGCCTACTTTGAATTACGCCGGCCCATTTACGCTACGCCGCCGTAACTTAGGACGCAAGTGCTCTAAGAATACGGCACTTGCGTCCAAAGTTACGGCGGCGTAGCGTAAATACGCTACGTCCTGCTCGAGGTTACGCCGCCCTGCGAGAATCTGGCCCATAATGTCTCTATCGCGCTCGCTCGCTCTCTCTTTTTTTTTTTATCTTCATAATTACCAAAAATATATTTATGGTATTTATTTCGATTTTTTTTTTTTTTTTTTTTTTTGGAAGCGCACTAGATTTGTAATGGTCCTGTGTTCGTCCTCACTTGCAGCTCTCTGTCTTTGGCGACACTTTACTATATTATCTGCTCGCTAAAAAAAAAAAAAAGTTGGGATAAGCGCATAAAAAAAAAAAAAAAATAGGATACAATTTTACAGTTATGTGAGAAGTGATAGAATTGTCCCGGCCCCGGGGGAAGGGGGGGGAGTTCCCAATAAGGAAGTGACTGCTCTGGGCTTCAACAAAATGGCGGCCTTCGGCAAGACAGTTTACAGCACACACACTCATTTTGGTTGCATAATTATTAATGTGGAATGTATTTTTATTTTTGTTGTTGAATAACATAAATTGTTCTCAAACTGTTCTGGGTAAAGTTCGGCCTTCAATGCAGATCCCCTGTGTATGGTCGGAGGTCCCCTTTATAGGTTCGTCTCTCTCTGGGCAGCCTCTGTGTTGTCTCCGGTAATGAGCAGAAAGCAGAGAAGGGTGGAGACGCTCTCATCGCTTTGATTCGGATCTTTGTTATTCTTGGCTCCCTTGGGTGTTGTTCTATCATTAGGAGACGGTGAGGTGTGGGCGTTCTGCTGAGACGGATCTTCCCTTCCAGTCTTTGCCAACTACTTCTCTGCTGAGTACTCTGTGCCGCCGGGCGGCCGTCACTTCTCTGCTGAGTACTCTGTGCCACGAGGCGGCCGTCACTTCTCTGCTGAGTACTCTGTGCCACGAGGCGGCCGTCACTTCTCTGCTGAGTACTCTGTGCCGCGAGGTGGCCGTCACTTCTCTGCTGAGTACTCTGTGCCGCGAGGCGGCCGTCACTTCTCTGCTGAGTACTCTGTGCCGCGAGGTGGCCGTCACTTCTCTGCTGAGTACTCTGTGCCGCGAGGCGGCCGTCACTTCTCTGCTGAGTACTCTGTGCCGCGAGGCGGCCGTCACTTCTCTGCTGAGTACTCTGTGCCGCGAGGCGGCCGTCACTTCTCTGCTGAGTACTCTGTGCCGCGAGGCGGCCGTCACTTCTCTGCTGAGTACTCTGTGCTGCCAGGCGGCCTTCACTTCTCTGCTGAGTACTCTGTGCCGCCGGGCGGCCGTCACTTCTCTGCTGAGTACTCTGTGCTGCTGGGCGGCCGTCACTTCTCTGCTGAGTACTCTGTGCCGCCGGGCGGCCGTCACTTCTCTGCTGAGTACTCTGTGCTGCTGGGCGGCCGTCACTTCTCTGTTGAGTACTCTGTGCCGCTGGGCGAACGTCACTTCTCTGCTGAGTACTCTGTGCCGCGAGGTGGCCGTCACTTCTCTGCTGAGTACTTTGTGCCGCGAGGCAGCCGTCACTTCTCTGCTGAGTACTCTGTGCCGCCGGGCGGCCGTCACTTCTCTGCTGAGTACTCTGTGCCGCCGGGCGGCTGTCACTTCTCTGCTGAGTACTCTGTGCCACCGGGCGGCCGTCACTTCTCTGCTGAGTACTCTGTGCCGCTGGGCGGCCGTCACTTCTCTGCTGAGTACTCTGTGCCAGTGGGGCGGCCGTCACTTCTCTGCTGAGTACTCTGTGCCGCCGGGCGGCCGTCACTTCTCTGCTGAGTACTCTGTGCTGCTGGGCGGCCGTCACTTCTCTGCTGAGTACTCTGTGCCGCGGTGCGGCCGTCACTTCTCTGCTGAGTACTCTGTGCTGCTGGGCGGCCGTCACTTCTCTGCTGAGTACTCTGTGCCGCCGGGCGGCCGTCACTTCTCTGCTGAGTACTCTGTGCTGCTGGGCGGCCGTCACTTCTCTGTTGAGTACTCTGTGCCGCCGGGCGGCCGTCACTTCTCTGCTGAGTACTCTGTGCCACTGGGCGGCCGTCACTTCTCTGCTGAGTACTCTGTGCTGCTGGGAGGCCGTCACTTCTCTGCTGAGTACTCGGGTGATGAGTCCGGGGACAGGTGGTCAAGTGATGATAACAACAAAAACCTGGGGAATGCCAGGTCATGAGGCGGTGGCCCTGGCGGTCAGGTGATGAGGCGGCGGCCCTGGCGGTCAGGTGATGAGGCGGCGGCCCTGGCGGTCAGGTGATGAGGCGGTGACCCAGGCGGTCAGGTGATGAGGCGGTGACCCAGGCGGTCAGGTGATGAGGCGGTGGCCCAGGCGGTCAGGTGATGAGGCGGTGGCCCAGGCGGTCAGGTGATTAGGTGGCGGCCCAGGCGGTCAGGTGATTAGGTGGCGGCCCAGGCGGTCAGGTGATGAGGCGGCGGCCCAGGCGGTCGGGTGATGAGGCGGGGGGCCCAGGCGGTCAGGTGAGGAGGCGGGGGGCCCAGGCGGTCAGGTGAGGAGGCGGGGGGCCCAGGCGGTCAGGTGATGAGGCGGTGGCCCAGGTGATGAGGCGGTGGCCCAGGCGGTCAGGCGATGAGGCGGTGGCCCAGGTGATGAGGCGGTGGCCCAGGCGATGAGGCGGTGGCCCAGGCGGTCAGGCGATGAGGCGGTGGCCCAGGCGGTCAGGTGATGAGGCGGTGGCCCAGGCGGTCAGGTGATGAGGCGGTGGCCCAGGCGGTCATGTGATGAGCCCGGGCACACATGGTGAGCGGAGAGGATGTCGCAGTTCAGGGCCTGTCTGGTGTATTCTGGCTCCACATTCCTGTCTGCTGTCTCTCCTCACTTTGTGAAAGCTCAGCACATTTTATACCCGCTCAGATGGGTGGCCCCTGCCCGCTCGCTCCCCGCCAGTCTCCCAGATACACCCTTCTATGTGCCTCATTCAGGGCACAATCCTTCCTTCCAATCTGACTCCCCCCTCCCCCATCTGCTCAGATTAGGAACATGGACGCCATTTAGAACGCCAACGAAGCCGGACCAATCGCCTGTACGGCTGGCGCGGTGGACGCCACAAATATAAAGGGGCGCTGCCCCAAAAACTTCTGTTCCTGAAGTGTAACAATAATGAAGATTGTTGTGCAGTGATACGGAGGGGAGTGCAGGAGCCGGGTGTGAAGTCGCAGACACGTGTGTCCTGTCAGGAGGAATGCCTCTCATAGACATACATTGAATTTCACACGTCCTGCGACTTAGGGGGGGGGGGGCTCACAAGTCACAGAAGTATGAGAGGAGCCTCAGCCCCCGATTATAAAGCCGCACGTTGGTGCGATTTGCACTGCAGCTGATGATTTCATTTCACAGAAGTTTTATGCAAGTCGCAATGAAATCGGCAAAAAGTCAATAAGCGGCTCCATTGCTGGCAAAGGGGTGTGACTTGTCATGCGATTTGTAAAGTCGCCCCGGTGTGAATGGAAATCTCCCCTCGGGGTGATCTCTGTAGAGTGCAGGGAAGAGAACAAACTTTGTAGCAGATTCTTACCTTGTGCTGTTCTGAGGAAATATCTGTTTGTTTCTCTGTGTCCGTGTGTACAGTGAATGGGAGGGATTTTATAATTCTAAATCAGCGGCTGCACCTGCAGGGCTCTAATAATCTTCATCCCTTTTTAGATTGGGTTTCCCTTTGGGAGTATCTCACCAAAAATGATATTTTTGTTGCAGGGAATGCCAAAAATCTGACTTGTATCTTAGTGCAGACTTCTGGGAAAATTAGTCAGCCAATCACACAAGCAGGAAATAACATTTCTGGGGGGGGCTCTGTCTACCATCCGTGCACCTCTCCTGTGTTGTCTCTGACCCTCTCTTGTGATGTCTCTGCAGTCCCTGACTCTCTTCTTTCCTGCCTCTGCAGTCTCTGACTCTCTCCTGTCTTGTCTCTGCAGTCCCTGACTCTCGCCTGTGATGTCTCTGCAGTCTCTGACTCTCTCCTGTCTTGTCTCTGCAGTCCCTGACTCTCGCCTGTGATGTCTCTGCAGTCTCTGACTCTCTCCTGTCTTGTCTCTGCAGTCCCTGACTTTCTTCTTTCCTGTCTCTGCAGTCTCTGACTCTCTCCTGTCTTGTCTCTGCAGTCCCTGACTCTCTTCTTTCCTGTCTCTGCAGTCTCTGACTCTCTCCTGTCTTGTCTCTGACTCTCTCCTGTCTTGTCTCTGACT
>JAJQKJ010002732.1:30000-176496 GCA_029574335.1 Rana kukunoris
GTAGGTACAAATACTGCAGCTGCTGACTTCTAAAATAAGGACACTTACCTGTTGGCACCCAAAGCCGTTCTCCTTTCGGTACTTGGGTGCTGCTGCCGCCATCTTTGGTAATGGAATCAGGAAGTGAAGCCTTGTCGCTTCACTTCCTGGTTTCCTACTGCGTATACGTGACCCCACTGGTCACGTGACCCCTGCTGTCTTCTGAGACCTGTGTGTCCCAGAAGACAGCAGGGGGGACGGGCAGAGAAGGCGCCGGAAGTGGCGTAGATGTCCACGGGTGGCTCAGATATCTATGCCCACCTATGTATTACACAGGAGCTCTACCTATTGGTGGAAATCTTGGCACTTGCAGTCTATTGGTGGGAAATCTTGGCACTTGCAGTCTATTGGTGGGAAATCTTGGCACTTGCACTCTATTGGTAGGAAATCTTGGCGCTTGCACTCTATTGGTGGGAAATCTTGGCACTTGCACTCTATTGGTGGGAAATCTTGGCACTTGCACTCTATTGGTGGGAAATCTTGGCGCTTGCACTCTATTGGTGGAAATCTTGGCGCTTGCACTCTATTGGTGGGAAATCTTGGCACTTGCAGTCTATTGGTGGAAATCTTAGCACTTGCACTCTATTGGTGGGAAATCTTGGCACTTGCACTCTATTGGTGGGAAATCTTGGCACTTGCAGTCTATTGGTGGAAATCTTGGCGCTTGCACTCTATTGGTGGGAAATCTTGGCGCTTGCACTCTATTGGTGGGAAATCTTGGCGCTTGCACTCTATTGGTGGGAAATCTTGGCGCTTGCACTCTATTGGTGGGAAATCTTGGCGCTTGCACTCTATTGGTGGAAATCTTGGCGCTTGCACTCTATTGGTGGAAATCTTGGCGCTTGCACTCTATTGGTGGGAAATCTTGGCACTTGCAGTCTATTGGTGGAAATCTTAGCACTTGCACTCTATTGGTGGGAAATCTTGGCACTTGCACTCTATTGGTGGGAAATCTTGGCACTTGCAGTCTATTGGTGGAAATCTTGGCACTTGCACTCTATTGGTGGGAAATCTTGGGTCCGTTGGCATCCTTTGGCAGGGAATTCTGGTGCTTGTAGTGCCTCGGCATCACATGGCAGAGCACGTTGCGGAGGGTCTCTGGCAGGGAGTAGAGAGGCCCGCGGTCTCTCCTGAGTAGGACGGGGACTGGTGTGAAGGGGTCCTTTGTGCGCTCTAGAGGGGTGGCTTCTGTCTGTTGTTGGCGGCTCGCCAGCTGCATCGGATGAACAATGAGTGGAATATGATTAATAAGAGATGCCAGTCCCCTCCGCTGTGCCCCCCACAATGGTGCCGTCATCTGTTCCCAGGCCTTCCCCTCTCCATTCTTCCAGGGGTCTCTATGAGAGCGTCTGCTGGGGGGGGGGGTCACCCGCGGCCCCTCTGCCAGATGTGATCTTATGTAGATTCTCGGCGGCCAGGCAGGTGGTATGCCAGCTTTGCTCTGCCCGCCCTCAAGAGGCTCTCACCATAATGGGCGGCTTTATCCGCTAATTAGCAAACGCCAGTGATAGAAAAAACAGAAGCCGGCCAACGTGCTGGCACAGCGCCCGCTCCCTACTGCATGTGTGTAGTCCGGTGGTCACTGAGGATAGGTTGGCACCACATGCTTTGTGCCAGTTATGTTCCCTGCGTTAGAGTATTTGCACGTTACCCTATTATAACGCACACATCACAGGGCTCACCCTGACAATCCCATCATCTGCTTTTCTCTCCAGAAGGACGACACCATCCTTGTTCAGGCATCATCCAGGGTCACCATCTACTTCCTGGACTGAGATCTTGATGTCTGCGCAATTCTTGGCTGTGTTCACAAATGTCTGACACAGATCAGCCCCTGCTGCAGAATCGCTACAAAGTTACAATGTGCAGGGATCACAAGGTGAGAGGCTGCAACATTGTAACTTTGTAGGGAGTCACAAGGTGAGAGGCTGCAACATTGTAACTTTGTAGGGAGTCACAAGGTGAGAGGCTGCAACATTGTAACTTTGTAGGGAGTCACAAGGTGAGAGGCTGCAACATTGTAACTTTGTAGGGAGTCACAAGGTGAGAGGCTGCAACATTGTAACTTTGTAGAGTCACATGGTGAGAGGCTGCAACATTGTAACTTTGTAGAGTCAGAAGGTGAGAGGCTGCAACATTGTAACTTTGTAGGGAGTCACAAGGTGAGAGGCTGCAACATTGTAACTTTGTGGGGAGTCACAAGGTGAGAGGCTGCAACATTGTAACTTTGTAGAGAGTCACAAGGTGAGAGGCTGCAACATTGTAACTTTGTAGGGAGTCACAAGGTGAGAGGCTGCAACATTGTAACTTTGTAGGGAGTCACAAGGTGAGAGGCTGCAACATTGTAACTTTGTAGGGAGTCACAAGGTGAGAGGCGGCAACATTGTAACTTTGTAGAGAGTCACAAGGTGAGAGGCGGCAACATTGTCTCTTTGTATGGAGTCACAAGGTGAGAGGCTGCAACATTGTAACTTTGTAGCGTCACAAGGTGAGAGGCTGCAACATTGTAATTTTTTAGGGAGTCACAAGGTGAGAGGCTGAACATTGTAACTTTGTAGAGTCACAAGGTGAGAGGCTGCAACATTGTAACTTTGTAGTGTCACAAGGTGAGAGGCTGCAACATTGTAACTTTGTATGGAGTCACAAGGTGAGAGGCTGCAACATTGTAACTTTGTAGAGTCACAAGGTGAGAGGCTGCAACTTTGTAACTTTGTAGAGAGTCACAAGGTGAGAGGCTGCAACATTGTAACTTTGTATGGAGTCACAAGGTGAGAGGCTGCAACATTGTAACTTTGTAGAGTCACAAGGTGAGAGGCTGCAACATTGTAACTTTGTAGAGTCACAAGGTGAGAGGCTGCAACATTGTAACTTTGTAGGGAGTCACAAGGTGAGAGGCTGCAACATTGTAACTTTGTAGGGAGTCACAAGGTGAGGGGCTGCAACATTGTAACTTTGTAGGGAGTCACAAGGTGAGAGGCTGCAACATTGTAACTTTGTAGGGAGTCACAAGGTGGGAGACTGCGGAAATGCTTCCTCCTGCCTGCAACAGACACATGGCAATGCAACCTTTGCAAAGTCACTTAATTGTTTTTGTTTTTTTCTCATAAAATCTGAAGCTTTACTGTAAAATAATACAGTTGCCGTGTATTGTGACACAATGATTGGCCGGTCCCCTATGACCCGGGTGGGGGTGGGGCTTCTGTTACTTGGCTCTGTCGTGCGCTCTCTCCGTAGCTGGGAGATGTCATGTGAGGTCAGGCAGTTTAACACGGAAGCTGCTGATCCTGATTTCTCTATTTGCATATCTGGATGTGTACCTGGGGCCGGCCGCCTGCGGTTGAGGAAGGAGGCGGAGCCACCTGGTCTCCTCCATATTCTCTTCTCACACAGAGAGGAGGCGGCGCTGATACTTGGTTGCCTCTGCAGTTCTAATAGAACACTATGGGGCGGTGATTTTTTTTCTTGAAGTCTGCACAGTGCCCTCCCGGTCGGGTGGATGATGGAGGTGACTGATGACGCTGGAGGACATATTGGCAATCCGCGGCGTGTTCTTCTGCGTCTCTGAGCACCCAGGTCCATTCCTCGCTTGTCCCTCTATAACCTCATTTTTTCCCGCCCCGAGCATGGCGCGGCTCTGATTTCTCGTTAACACTGGGGCAGTGGCGGTCACCTCGCCGCTCTTATTTATCCGACCCTTTCACTTCGCCCATCCATGGAGCGCCTGTTCAGCGTCTCTACTAAAGACGAGTCCTATTTACTCCCCGCTGAGGCTGCGACCTCGGCCGCCATTCGCCCTCCCATAATCCGCACCAGCGGCCCCGCTCTATTATAGGCCTTGTTAGCGATCGGCGATACACCTGACCGCATCATTCCTCTATGGTGGGGTCAGCGGATATTTTATAAATCGACGAGATGCTTCCAAAATAATATCGTATACGGCCTTTTCTTCGTGTTTTTATGGGTTCTAGTGGCTGAACGGAGCGACGGCGGGGAAGTGATGAGAAGGATCCCGCGCCAATAAGCGGGCCGGCGTCTGGTGATGGGAGAATTGCGCGGCACTGAGATTTTATTGACAAATTAGCCTCCGTTCTGCACAGGGTCATCTTTAACTCGGGGCCAAAGGGGAAGCTGCCCCGGGACACCATTCATGGTTGTGGGTCCCAAGGAAGCTTCCCCTTGAGCCCACAAATAGTTTATAAGTGGATTAGGAAGGGCGCAAGAACATTTTTTGCCCGGGGTCCAAGCCAATATTAAAGATGGCCCGTCTTTTCCTTTACTGGAATAAAAAGATGGCCCTGGTTCTGCAAAGACGTCTGTTCTCATTCAGATTCAGTGGCGCGGCCCATCCATAATGGACGCAGGGGCGCCGCCCCCCTAATCCTTGCACCCAGCCCCTAATCTACACACAGGGTGCCGGACACATGGATTCCAATGGGGGTTGTTTTTTTTTTTTTATTATTTGGAGCACATGATTAGAGTTTGAGGCTCTAATTGGCTTAAACAAAAGGTGGCCTTGGGGCGTAGAGCACTGCCCTTCCAGCCCCCCCTCCCCCAGTTGTGTGATAATAGCAAATTTTAATATTCGCTCTTCCTGATTCACCTCCTGGGGCAGTCCGGAAGTGGGTTCTGAGATCTGATTGGCCAGGAAGTCTTGGGAAGGGCGATCTGCCTATGTAAACAAGGCAGATCACCACTTTGTCAGTGTGAAAAGTGTGTGTGGGGGGGGGGGGCATATATATGGCGCCCCCCTTAACTCTGATAACTAAAATGTAGTGGAACCAATTGTCTTCAGAAGTCACCTGATTAGTAAATAGAGTCCATCTGTGTGTCATGTAATCTCAGTATAAATACAGCTGTTCTGTGAAGCCCTCAGAGGTTTGTTAGAGAACCTTAGTGAACAAAACAGCATCATGAAGGCCGAGGAACACACCAGACAGGTCATGGATAAAGTTGTGGAGAAGTATAAAGCAGGGTTGGGTTATAAAAAAAATCTCCCAAGCTTTGAAGATCTCACGGAGCTTCTGTTCAATCCATCATCCAAAAATGGAAAGAGTATGGCACAACCGCAAACCTACCAAGACACGGCCGTCCACCCAAACTGACCGGGCCGGGCAAGGAGAGCATTCATCAGAGAAGCAGCCAAGAGGCCCGTGGTAACTCTGGAGGAGCTGCACAGGAGTTGCACAGCTCAGGGGGGAGAATCTGTCCACAGGACAACTATTAGTGGTGCTCTCCACAAATCTGCCCTTTATGGAAGAGTGACAAGAAGAAAGACATTGGAGAAAGAAAGTCATAAGAAGTCCTGTCTGCAGTTTGTGAGAAGCCATGTGGGGGAGGGGACACAGCAAACACGTGGGCGAGGGGGGCACAGCAAACACGTGGGGGAGGGGGGCACAGCAGAAACGTGGGCGAGGGGGCACAGCAGAAACGTGGGCGAGGGGGCACAGCAAACACGTGGGCGAGGGGGCACAGCAGAAACGTGGGCGAGGGGGCACAGCAGAAACGTGGGCGAGGGGGCACAGCAGAAACGTGGGGGAGGGGGGCACAGCAAACACGTGGGGGAGGGGGGCACAGCAAACACGTGGGGGAGGGGGGCACAGCAAACACGTGGGGGAGGGGGGCACAGCAAACACGTGGGGGAGGGGGGCACAGCAAACACGTGGGCGAGGGGGGCACAGCAAACACGTGGGCGAGGGGGGCACAGCAAAAACGTGGGCGAGGGGGCACAGCAGAAACGTGGGCGAGGGGGGCACAGCAAACACGTGGGGGAGGGGGGCACAGCAAACACGTGGGGGAGGGGGGCACAGCAAACACGTGGGGGAGGGGGCACAGCAAACACGTGGGGGAGGGGGGCACAGCAAACACGTGGGCGAGGGGGGCACAGCAAACACGTGGGCGAGGGGGGCACAGCAAAAACGTGGGCGAGGGGGCACCGCAAACGTGGAAGAAGGTGCTCTGGTCACATGACACCAAAATTCAACAAAAAATGCTATGTGTGGGGGAAAAACTAACACTGCACATAACCCTGAACACACCATCCCCACCGTGAAACATGGTGGTGGCAGCATCATGTGGTGGGGATGCTTTTCTTCAGCAGGGACAGGGAAGTCGGTCAGAGTTGATGGGAAGATGGATGGAGACAAATACAGGACAATCTTAGAAGAAAACCTGTTAGTCTGCAAAAGACTTGAGACCGGGGGGGGTTTCACCTTCCAGCAGGACACCAACCCTAAAGTACAGCCAGAGCTACAATGGAATGGTTTAGATCAAAGCCTATTCATGTGTTAGAATGGCCCAGTCACAGTCCAGACCTAAATCCCATTGAGAATCTGAAAATTGCTGATCACAGACGCTCTCCATCCAATATGACAGAGACAGAGATATTTTACAAAGAAGAAGAATGGGCAGAAATGTCCCTCTCTAGATGTGCAAAGCTGGTAGAGACCCCCCCCAAAAAAGACTTGTAGAGAAAGGGGGTTCTACAAAGTATTGACTCCGGGGGGCGCCATACAAATGCCCCTCCCCCCCCACACTTTTCACATATTTATTTGTATCATTTTCCTTCCACTTCACAATTATGTGACACATAATATCCCAATAAAATACATTTACGTTTTTTGGTTGTTACATGACAGAATGTGGGGAATTCCAAGGGGTATGAATACTTTTTCAAGGCACTGTAAAAGCACCTCTGCTGCCAGAACATTAGACGTTCTCCTATCTTTAGTGTCCAACGTTACCTTGCTAAAGACCTTTTATCGATCGATATCGCGCTTCCAATGGAGCGTTCTGAAAATAGACTTCTCCATCTGGTGGATGTAAAACTTTGGCGCCTGTAAATGCGGAGCGGCCGCTTCTCTCATGCGCGGCCCGTTGTGCTGGCGTGGTTGGGACGTCTAAATTGGATACAGATGGTGGGGGAGAGATGACATTGGCAGGCTGGAGGAAATACAAATTTCAGCCTGGGCAAGAGAACAGAAAAGGGAGATTTAGGCAGCGTGCGGTTAGGAACTCGTACCGAACCCTTTCCAAGGGGGCGCCGAGAGATCGACTACGCTTCTAGAAGAAGTCCGGGGATGAGCAGCTGCAAAAACTGTCTGATAACCCCCGAAAAGTCATGACTTGTACACCGGGGTGGGGGAGATGTAACCATCACAAAGGGCCCATCGTTCTTGGGGGTCCATGGAACACTTTCTCTATAACCTTCTATTGTAGTAACAGAAGGCTTTCATAGTAAAGCGTAGCGTAGCCGCAGTGGTTGGGTTAACATTGAAGAGCGTAGCTGCAGTGGTTGAGGAATGATTTTAAGGGGGAACCCCCCCCTCTAGGAAAGTAGGGGGAACAAGTGAGCAGGAGGTGTGATTTGGGGTAGAGCACCCCCATGCCCCCACCCCAAAGCACCTTGTTCCAATATAAATGGGGGCAAGGGCCTCTTCCCTACAACCCTGGGCTGTGGTTGTGGGGGTCTGCAGGCAGGGGGCTTATCGAAATCTGGAAGCCCCCTTGAACAAGGGGGCTCCCAGGGGGGATGTTAACTGGCTGACAGTTTTTAAATTGCTGAGGGGCGGGTAACGCCGATGAGCGCAGACGCAGGGGTCGGGAAGCGCCGATGAGCGCAGACGCAGGGGTCGGGAAGCGCCGATGAGCG
The DNA here is from genome assembly GCA_029574335.1 of Rana kukunoris. NCBI lineage: Eukaryota > Metazoa > Chordata > Amphibia > Anura > Ranidae > Rana > Rana kukunoris. Next base: position 37,688 of record JAJQKJ010002732.1, read on the forward strand.
CAGACGCAGGGGTCGGAAGCGCCGATGAGCGCAGACGCAGGGGTCGGGAAGCGCCGATGAGCGCAGACGCAGGGGTCGGGAAGCGGCGATGAGCGCAGGGGTCGGGAAGCGGCGATGAGCGCAGACGCAGGGGTCGGGAAGCGGCGATGAGCGCAGACGCAGGGGTCGGGAAGCGCCGATGAGCGCAGACGCAGGGGTCGGGAAGCGCCGATGAGCGCAGACGCAGGGGTCGGGAAGCGCCGATGAGCGCAGACGCAGGGGTCGGGAAGCGCCGATGAGCGCAGACGCAGGGGTCGGGAAGCGGCGATGAGCGCAGGGGTCGGGAAGCGGCGATGAGCGCAGACGCAGGGGTCGGGAAGCGGCGATGAGCGCAGACGCAGGGGTCGGGAAGCGGCGATGAGCGCAGACGCAGGGGTCGGGAAGCGCCGATGAGCGCAGACGCAGGGGTCGGGAAGCGCCGATGAGCGCAGACGCAGGGGTCGGGAAGCGCCGATGAGCGCAGGGGTCAGGAAGCGGCGATGAGCGCAGACGCAGGGGTCGGGAAGCGGCGATGAGCGCAGACGCAGGGGTCGGGAAGCGCCGATGAGCGCAGACGCAGGGGTCGGGAAGCGCCGATGAGCGCAGACGCAGGGGTCGGGAAGCGCCGATGAGCGCAGACGCAGGGGTCATGAAAACCCCGATGAGCGCAGACGCAGTGGTCAGTAACGCCGATGAGCGTAGACGCAGGGGTCATGAAAACGCCGATGAGCGCAGACGCAGGGGTCGGGAAACGCCGATGAGCGCAGACGCAGGGGTCGGGAAACGCCGATGAGCGCAGACGCAGGGGTCGGGAAGCGGCGATGAGCGCAGACGCAGGGGTCGGGAAGCGGCGATGAGCGCAGACGCAGGGGTCGGGAAGCGCCGATGAGCGCAGACGCAGGGGTCGGGAAGCACCGATGAGCGCAGGGGTCAGGAAGCGGCGATGAGCGCAGACGCAGGGGTCATGAAAACGCCGATGAGCGCAGACGCAGGGGTCGGGAAACGCCGATGAGCGCAGACGCAGGGGTCGGGAAACGCCGATGAGCGCAGACGAAGGGGTCGGGAAGCGCCGATGCGCGCAGACGCAGGGTCGGGAAACGCCGATGAGCGCAGACGCAGGGGTCTGGAAACGCAGGGGTCGGGAAACGCCGATGAGCGCAGACGCAGGGGTCGGGAAACGCCGATGAGCGCAGACGCAGGGGTCGGGAAACGCCGATGAGCGCAGACGCAGGGGTCGGGAAACGCCGATGAGCGCAGACGAAGGGGTCGGGAAGCGCCGATGCGCGCAGACGCAGGGGTCGGGAAACGCCGATGAGCGCAGACGCAGGGGTCTGGAAACGCCGATGAGTGTAGACGCAGGGGTCGGGAAGCGCCGATGCGCGCAGACGCAGGGGTCGGGAAACGCCGATGAGTGTAGACGCAGTGGTCGAAACAGGTGGGATCCAGATACTCCTACCTACTATCCGGAGAAGTCTGGAGGAAACCAGTAGCACCCAGGTACACCCATCTACTGTCGGCAGTACCTGGACCCCACTAGTTTCAACCAGACTTCTCCTATCTACTGACTGGAAAAGTCTGGCCAGAAGTGGTCTTCGTGAAAGAATTGCAGCCAAAAAGCCTCTGACTTGGAAACAAGGCTAAGCCACTCGACCATGCAGGAAAACGCAGAAAAATGGCAGCAGGTGCTCCTGGACTGATGATGATTTAAAATGTGAAATATTTGGCTGTAGCAGGAGGCAGTTTATTGGGGGAAGGGCTGGAGAGCAATACAATAATGAGCATCTGCAGCCAACTTTGAAGCATGGTGGAGGTTCCTTGTAAGTTTGGGGCTGCATTTCTGCAAGTGGAGTTAGAGATTTCGTCGGATCATTCCTAATTTTGAGCATTTTTTTTTTACACCCGCCACTGTAGTTGTAATTTTGGAGTTGTGTGCCCCTGTTTTTTTCTTTAGCTCCCCCCCCCCCCCCCCGAAAAGTGTCCTTCTATCCCTAACATAAGGATTGCAATGTTATTTTGTTCTGCTCTGTGTTTATGGTCGTGTAGCTCGGTATCTTTACAGGAAACGTTCCCTCTTCCTCTTCCTGTAGTGGGAAACAAATAATTCTGTAGAACATTACCCAATAAGCCTCAGGGATTTTCCAAAGACTCCGTTCTCTTGACTCCTCTGATGTCGGAAAGCGAGACCTGAATGGTTGGCTGTGAGTTCGATACATCGGATCCTAAACTGAATGTAGACAAAACACGTGATATAAATTATGGGAACGTGCTCTGCCATGGAAAGGTTGGTCCTGGCACCCTGAAGTATACCCTCTGTGTATCCTACACTTGTGTGGTGGCGTACCCGCTCAACCTCGGGAATGGTTGGAGTTATTGGTGGTGGTCGTAGTAGTAGCAGAGTATCCATTGTTGACCTAGATCAGGGGTCTCCAAACTTTCTAAACAAAGGGCTGGATTACTGTCCTCCAGACTTTCATGGGGCCGGACTGTGGCCGTCAGGAGTACAAAATCCCCCATCATTGGTGTCATTGGGAGGAATTCTGCCCCAACATTGGAAGGAATTCTGCCCCATTATTGGTGTCATTGGGAGGAATTTTGCCCCATCATCGGGAGGAATTCTGCCCCATCATCGGGAGGAATTCTGCCCCATCATCGGGAGGAATTCTGCCCCATCATCGGGAGGAATTCTGCCCCATCATCAGGAGGAATTCTGCCCCATCATTGGAAGGAATTCTGCCCCATCATTGGAAGGAATTCTGCCCCATTATTGGTGTCATTGGGAGGAATTTTGCCCCATCATCGGGAGGAATTCTGCCCCATCATCGGGAGGAATTCTGCCTCAACATTGGAAGGAATTCTGCCCCATTATTGGTGTCATTGGGAGGAATTTTGCCCCATCATCGGGAGGAATTTTGCCCCATCATCGGGAGGAATTCTGCCCCATCATCGGGAGGAATTCTGCCCCATCATCGGGAGGAATTCTGCCCCATCATCGGGAGGAATTCTGCCCCATCATCGGGAGGAATTCTGCCCCATCATTGGGAGGAAATTCTGCCCCATCATTGGGAGGAATTCTGCCCCATCATTGGGGTCATTGGGAGGAATTCTGCCCCATCATCGGGGTCATTGGGAGGAATTCTGCCCCATCATTAGTGCCAATGAATAAAAAAGCACCCCAAGGGCCGGATAACATCAAGCAAAGGGCCACATCTCGCAGTTTGGAGACCACTGACCTAGAGGAATGGTCAATGGTGGAGAGTGGTTGTAGTTATCAGTAGTAGGAGAGTACCATGTATTCACAGAATGGTTAATGGTGGAGAGTGATGGTTGTAGTGGGGGAGGAGTATTCTTGGACTGTACATGGAGGAAGGGGTAATGATGGAGAGTGGTTGGAGATATTGGTGGTAGTAGTAGGAGCGGAGCATGTACCGAATGTACACTACTTATTTATTTCCAGTACTGTTGGAGGTATTGGTAGGAGGAGGAGAAGTAGTAGTAGGGGGAAAGCTCCCTGTATTCACATAGAAGGGTCAAAGGTGGAGACTGGTTGGAGTTATCGGTAGTAGTAGGAGAGTACCGTATATCTTTTATCGACAAAATAAAAGTTAATGATAGAGAGTAGTCAGTTATACTGTAGGTGGTGGTGCTGGTGGGTGTAAGGGTTAATGATGGAGGGTGGTTGGAGTTCTCAGGTAGTAGTAGGGGGGGAAAGGGTTGGAGTCCTTGGTAGTAGTAGGGGGGGGAGGGTTGGAGATCTTGGTAGTAGTAGGGGGGGAGGGTTGGAGTCCTCTGTAGTAGTAGGGGGAAAGGGTTGGAGTCCTCGGTAGTAGTAGGGGGAAAGGGTTGGAGTCCTTGGTAGTAGTAGGGGGAAAGGGTTGGAGTCCTCGGTAGTTGTAGGGGGAAAGGGTTGGAGTCCTCGTAGTAGTAGGGGGGGAAAGGGTTGGAGTCCTTGGTAGTAGTAGGGGGAAAGGGTTGGAGTCCTCGGTAGTTGTAGGGGGAAAGGGTTGGAGTCCTCGGTAGTAGTAGGGGGGGAAAGGGTTGGAGTCCTTGGTAGTAGTAGGGGGGAGGGTTGGAGTCCTCGGTAGTAGTAGGGGGGGAAAGGGTTGGAGTTCTTGGTAGTAGTAGGGGGGGAGGGTTGGAGTCCTCGTAGTCGTGGGGGGGAGGGTTGGAGTCCTCGGTAGTAGTAGGGGGAAAGGGTTGGAGTCCTCGGTAGTAGTAGGGGGGAGGGTTGGAGTCCTCGGTAGTAGTAGGGGGGAGGGTTGGAGTCCTTGGTAGTAGTAGGGGGGGGGGGGTTTGAAGTCCTCGGTATTAGTAGGGGAAAGGGTTAGAGTCCTTGGTAGTAGTAGGGGGAAAGGGTTTGAAGTCCTCGGTAGTAGTAGGGGGGGGAGGGTTGGAGTCCTCGGTGGTAGTAGGGGGGGAAATGGTTGGAGTCCTTGGTAGTAGTAGGGGGAGGGTTGGAGTCCTCGGTAGTAGTAGGGGGGGAAAGGGTTGAAGTCCTCGGTAGTAGTAGGGGGGGAGGGTTGGAGTCCTCGGTAGTAGTAGGGGGGGAGGGTTGGAGTCCTCGGTAGTAGTAGGGGGGGGGGGGGTTTGAAGTCCTCGGTATTAGTAGGGGGAAAGGGTTGGGGTCCTTGGTAGTAGTAGGGGGGGGGGTTTGAAGTCCTCGGTATTAGTAGGCCAGGAGCCTGACCTGTGTGTACCTCTTCTATGTCCCGGTGGGTCGGGGCGCTCGGGCCTCTCCTACATGGAGTAGTACGAATGTGTAAACTTGTGACCCCGGGTAGATTTTACCATATATAATGCATTACATACGGCTGGTGGAATTATCCCCTCCCCCTCTTTCCATGCTCCTCAGCTGTGGTTCATAGAGAGGATCGCTGTGCGTTTGGCTGGGGTGACAGCTGACATCGATCAGCACTAAGTGGCCTTGTAGTCCTCTCCGGGGTCGGCTCTGCTCGGGGTTGTCACACATGGACAGCATATGTGCGCCGACTTTCCACCCGTCATGTGAGAATTCTTCATTAATATCAACCTGCGAGTGTAATGATCCTCCTGGATGTGCAACGCGGGGGGCCGCCACCTCCCCTCACCCCACCGCTGGCACACCACCGGCTACGACTGACAGGGGGAGGAATAGTGTCCCATCATTGGTGTCAGTGGGAGGAATAGTGTCCCATCATTGGTATCAGTGGGAGGAATAGTGTCCCATCATTGGTATCAGTGGGAGGAATAGTGTCCCATCATTGGTGTCAGTGTGAGGAATAGTGTCCCATCATTGGTGTCAGTGGGAGGAATAGTGTCCCATCATTGGTGTCAGTGGGAGGAATAGTGTCCCATCATTGGTGTCAGTGGGAGGAATAGTGTCCCATCATTGGTGTCAGTGGGAGGAATAGTGTCCCATCATTGGTGTCAGTGGAAGGAATAGTGTCCCATCATTGGTATCAGTGGGAGGAATAGTGTCCCATCATTGGTGTCAGTGGGAGGAATAGTGTCCCATCATTGGTGTCAGTGGGAGGAATAGTGTCCCATCATTGGTGTCAGTGGGAGGAATAGTGTCCCATCATTGGTGTCAGTGGAAGGAATAGTGTCCCATCATTGGTGTCAGTGGGAGGAATAGTGTCCCATCATTGGTGTCAGTGGGAGGAATAGTGTCCCATCATTGGTGTCAGTGGGAGGAATAGTGTCCCATCATTGGTATCAGTGGGAGGAATAGTGTCCCATCATTGGTGTCAGTATGAGGAATAGTGTCCCATCATTGGTGTCAGTGGGAGGAATAGTGTCCCATCATTGGTGTCAGTGGGAGGAATAGTGTCCCATCATTGGTGTCAGTGTGAGGAATAGTGTCCCATCATTGGTGTCAGTGGGAGGAATAGTGTCCCATCATTGGTGTCAGTGGGAGGAATAGTGTCCCATCATTGGTGTCAGTGGGAGGAATAGTGTCCCATCATTGGTGTCAGTGGAAGGAATAGTGTCCCATCATTGGTGTCAGTGGGAGGAATAGTGTCCCATCATTGGTGTCAGTGGGAGGAATAGTGTCCCATCATTGGTGTCAGTGGGAGGAATAGTGTCCCATCATTGGTGTCAGTGGAAGGAATAGTGTCCCATCATTGGTGTCAGTGGGAGGAATAGTGTCCCATCATTGGTGTCAGTGGGAGGAATAGTGTCCCATCATTGGTGTCAGTGGGAGGAATAGTGTCCCATCATTGGTGTCAGTGGGAGGAATGGTTCACTAAGGAGATACCTCCTGACGTGGGCTTGCGGTGCACACAAGCATGATGGAGTGCGGGTGCTCGGGCCCCCGATAAGCCAGCGCTCTAGAGGTGGGGGAGGGGGGACACACAACCTACCTCCCAGATTTGTATTTAATCCTTCCCGGGCCGATCCATTTTTCGGAGGCTCCTGCCGGCTCTTCCCCTCTTCCTTCCCCTCTTGGCTCCGTCCCGGAGAGTCATTACCATCCAACCACAAGAATGCAAATCCCGGCTTGGCTGCCGCTGGGGGAATTGTAAACAAATTCTGACTAAATATGGAGCGTTCTTCTCCGCTACCTTCACATCGCAGGGCGAGGGGCAGCACACTCCTCCTCCAGAGGGCGAGGGGCAGCACACTCCTCCTCCAGAGGGCGAGGGGCAGCACACTCCTCCTCCAGAGGGCGAGGGGCAGCACACTCCTCCTCCAGAGGGCGAGGGGCAGCACCCCTCCAGAGGGCGAGGGGCAGCACCCCTCCAGAGGGCGAGGGGCAGCACCCCTCCAGAGGGCGAGGGGCAGCACACTCCTCCTCCAGAGGGCGAGGGGCAGCACACTCCTCCAGAGGGCGAGGGGAAGCACACTCCTCCAGAGGGCGAGGGGCAGCACACTCCTCCAGAGGGCGAGGGGCAGCACACTCCTCCTCCGGAGAGCGAGGGGCAACACTCCTCCTCCATAGGGTGAGGGGCAACACTCCTCCATAGGGCGAGGGGCAACACTCCTCCTCCATGGGGTGAGGGGCAGCACACTCCTCCTCCATGGGGTGAGGGGCAGCACACTCCTCCTCCATGGGGTGAGGGGCAGCACACTCCTCCTCCATGGGGCGAGGGGCAGCACACTCCTCCTCCATGGGGCGAGGGGCAACACTCCTCCTCCATGGGGCGAGGGGCAGCACACTCCTCCTCCATGGGGTGAGGGGCCACACTCCTCCTCCATGGGGCGAGGGGCAGCACACTCCTCCTCCATGGGGCGAGGGGCAGCACACTCCTACTCCAGAGGGCGAGGGGCAGCAACGCTCCTCCTTCATGGGGCGAGGGGCAGCACACTCCTCCTCCATGGGCCGAAGGACACACACTCCACACTCCTCCTCCATGGGGCGAGGGGCAGCACACTCCTCCTCCATGGGGCGAGGGGCAGCACACTCCTACTCCAGAGGGCGAGGGGCAGCAACGCTCCTCCTTCATGGGGCGAGGGGCAGCACACTCCTCCTCCATGGGCCGAAGGACAGCACACTCCTCCTCCATGGGGCGAGGGGCAGCACACTCCTCCTCCATGGGGCGAGGGGCAGCACACTCCTACTCCAGAGGGCGAGGGGCAGCAACGCTCCTCCTTCATGGGGCGAGGGGCAACGCTATTTAGAGTGTTGAATTATTTTGAGGGGACAGCAAATGTACACTGTTATACAAGCTGTACACTACACAACATTAAAGATACAAAGTGTCATTTCTATAGTGTTGTCACATGAAAAGGTACAAGAAAAGAGTTACAAAAAATGTGAGGGGTGTACTTACTTTTGTCAGATACTGTATATGTATCTCTGTGTGTGTGTGTATGTGTATACATAATATATCTCTATCTCTGATATATACCGCAGCGATGTACAGAGGTCACTGAGCCAATCACATCAGTCTCTGTACCAGAGGAGCTTACACTCTAATGTCCCCTCCCCCCACACAATGCTCCCTACAGGTTTATAAGCAAATTAAGGTAAGCTGTTGTCTCTGCGTCTCCCCTCCCCCCCCTCTCTCTCTATGCTGATCATTCATTTCATGCTGGGTTGACCTGCCGGTCCTCTTCCTGTGATTGGACGATGGGACACACCCCAGGCAAGAATTCCTGCTCACTATTGTGCGTTGTGTTGTGTGGCGTCTCCTTTCCATGACTTGTTTGTGTCATTGGCTTGTTGTTGTGGATGTGAGCCTCCTCCCTTGGTGACATGTGATACCGGGAGTCCTCCAGAAACTGTCCCCCACCCCCCCCCCCCTCGTGACGTCATTCCCTCCATACGGTGTCACCCAGACGCTCTCTCTTCCCGGACTCTTATCCCAATATTGATACAAAATCTATAATCTATCGTCATTGATGAGCTCGTCGCCGGTCCTTTATCACAGGTGTGTATCGTCTTCACAGGTTTCCAAAAGAGAAGGTGTGAGATAATGAGGTGACCAATCACCGGGCTAGGAAGTCTTTGTGTGTTTGGACCCCCATTAATGGATCTCGGCACGAGAACTCCACTTGTACACATAGAGACCTGACAGAAAGAGGGTTCTGGTCTTTATGTGCCAAAAGGTCCGCAAGGGGGGCGCTGTTGCTCCCGCCGACCAGGGGGGGGGGCGCTGTTGCTCCCGCTGGCGCAGACCAAGGGGTGGGGCGCTGTTGCTCTCGCTGGCGCCGACCAGGGGGGGCGCTGTTGCTCTCGCTGGTGCCGACCAAGGGGGGGGGGGGCGCTGTTGCTCCGGCCGACCAGGGGGGGGGGCGCTGTTGCTCCCACAGCCGACCAGGGGGGGCGCTGTTGCTCCCGCTGGCGCCGACCAAGGGGTGGGGCGCTGTTGCTCTCGCTGGCGCCGACCAGGGGGGGGGGGCGCTGTTGCTCCCCGCTGGCGCCGACCAAGGGGGGGGGGGGCGCTGTTGCTCTCGCTGGTGCCGACCAAGGGGGGGCGCTGTTGCTCTCGGTGGCACCGACAAGGGGGGGGGGGGGCGCTGTTGCTCTCCCGCTGGCGCCGACCAAGGGGGGGGGGGGCGCTGTTGCTCTCGCTGGCGCCGACCAAGGGGGGGCCGTTTCTCCCGCTGGCACCGACAGGGTGGCGGCACTGTTCCTCCCACTTTGGCCGACAGGTTTTTTGTTTTTTTTGACTGTTCCTCTCGCTTGGGCCAGCGATGTGGAGGGGGGCGCTGTACCTCCCTCTGGCTTCAGCAAAGGGGGGGCGCTGTTCCTCCCTCTGGCACCAGCAATGTGGGGGTGCTGTTCCTCCCTCTGGCTTCAGCAAAGGGGGGGCGCTGTTCCTCCCTCTGGCACCAGCAACGTGGGGGTGCTGTTCCTCCCTCTGGCTTCAGCAAAGGGGGGGCGCTGTTCCTCCCTCTGGCACCAGCAACGGGGGGCGCTGTTCCTCCCTCTGGCTTCAGCAAAGGGGGGGCGCTGTTCCTCCCTCTGGCGCCGACAACAGAGCTTTGTTTACTCTCAGGGCATTTGCTAGTCACAACGGCCACAGTCAAGCCCCCCTCAAAGTCTGAAGGACCGTACACTGACCCTTTGGAAAGTTTGGAGACCCCCAAATGGTGCTCGAATATTCTTTTGCGCTTGAATTTTGGCATTATGGGAGATCTGACATTCTCTGCCGGCAGGTTAGGCCGCCATCGACGGAGCAAAATTATTTTTTGAAATTCGCATGAGTCCCCCAACAACGCAGACGGCAATAATCGCATGTAAATTCCGGCAGGCTGGTTGTACCCATCGATGAACTTGGGTACTTTCATCCTGCCCATAAATGGTTCGAATCGTGACCAGATCCTGCTGGAACTTCTATCTGTGGCCGGCTTTACTCTTGGGCAATATCGAGGTCCCCTAAGAAGATGATGGGGGACTCGGCCCATTGACTCCTGCTGGAACTTCTATCTGTGGCCGGCTTTACTCGTGGGCAATATCGAGGTCCCCTAAGAAGATGATGGGGGACTCGGCCCATTGACTCCTGCTGGAACTTCTATCTGTGGCCGGCTTTACTCTTGGGCAATATCGAGGTCCCCTAAGAAGATGATGGGGGACTCGGCCCATTGTCTCCTGCTGGAACTTCTATCTGTGGCCGGCTTTACTCGTGGGCAATATCGAGGTCCCCTAAGAAGATGATGGGGGACTCGGCCCATTGACTCCTGCTGGAACTTCTATCTGTGGCCGGCTTTACTCTTGGGCAATATCGAGGTCACCTAAGAAGATGATGGGGGACTCGGCCCATTGACTCCTGCTGGAACTTCTATCTGTGGCCGGCTTTACTCGTGGGCAATATCGAGGTCCCCTAAGAAGATGATGGGGGACTCGGCCCATTGACTCCTGCTGGAACTTCTATCTGTGGCCGGCTTTACTCTTGGGCAATATCGAGGTCCCCTAAGAAGATGATGGGGGACTCGGCCCATTGACTCCTGCTGGAACTTCTATCTGTGGCCGGCTTTACTCTTGGGCAATATCGAGGTCCCCTAAGAAGATGATGGGGGACTCGGCCCATTGTCTCCTGCTGGAACTTCTATCTGTGGCCGGCTTTACTCGTGGGCAATATCGAGGTCCCCTAAGAAGGTGATGGGGGACTCGACCCATTGACTCCTGCTGGAACTTCTATCTGTGGCCGGCTTTACTCGTGGGCAATATCGAGGTCCCCTAAGAAGGTGATGGGGGACTCGGCCCATTGACTCCTGCTGGAACTTCTATCTGTGGCCGGCTTTACTCGTGGGCAATATCGAGGTCCCCTAAGAAGATGATGGGGGACTCGGCCCATTGACTCCTGCTGGAACTTCTATCTGTGGCCGGCTTTACTCGTGGGCAATATCGAGGTCCCCTAAGAAGGTGATGGGGGACTCGGCCCATTGACTCCTGCTGGAACTTCTATCTGTGGCCGGCTTTACTCGTGGGCAATATCGAGGTCCCCTAAGAAGATGATGGGGGACTCGGCCCATTGTCTCCTGCTGGAACTTCTATCTGTGGCCCGGCTTTACTCGTGGGCAATATCGAGGTCCCCTAAGAAGGTGATGGGGGACTCGGCCCATTGACTCCTGCTGGAACTTCTATCTGTGGCCGGCTTTACTCGTGGGCAATATCGAGGTCCCCTAAGAAGATGATGGGGGACTCGGCCCATTGACTCCTGCTGGAACTTCTATCTGTGGCCGGCTTTACTCGTGGGCAATATCGAGGTCCCCTAAGAAGGTGATGGGGGACTCGGCCCATTGACTCCTGCTGGAACTTCTATCTGTGGCCGGCTTTACTCGTGGGCAATATCGAGGTCCCCTAAGAAGATGATGGGGGACTCGGCCCATTGACTCCTGCTGGAACTTCTATCTGTGGCCGGCTTTACTCGTGGGCAGGATGGAGGTCACCTAAGAAGATGATGGGGGACTCGGCCCATTGACTCCTGCTGGAACTGACCGTTTGCCAAGACTGAGACCCGGAGAAGTGACTTCTTCATGTAGGACATCGGCGCGGTGCCTTCAGACACCCTTAGAAATGTTTGCTTGTGGTGTTGAGTACGATGGCCAAAGACGTCTCCAACATCACCTTTTGACCTCCCCCGTTTAATGGGCGTTTCCTTTATAATATATCCTCCCTCAAAGACGATAAACCTTTGTGGAATCTTGCTCTACATCGATCGATCCTCAGATCTTATTTTTTAATTCTTGTCCAGGTTGAGCTGACTTTGCTGCCGATGTAATTGCTGCTCCCTCCTTAATCTGGCAGTTCCTGTGCCCCCCCCACCCCCCCACCAAAGAGACGTTCATTGAGAAGCTTGCATCAGACGTGCTCCGACATGAAGACAAAATGCTTCTGCAGCTTTCAGCCGTGTTTTATAATTACATCCGCCAATAAGACTCTCTGGCCGGAGGCTGACATGGAAATACCGGTTGACTTGGCTCATCTGCTACTGGCGGGGCAAATGGTGCCACCTAGGTTCACATGGGAGGCAGAGTGAGATCAGTACCAGAACAATGATTTTTTTTTTTCGACTGCCAATGTAGGGTTGTTGTTTTTTTGGAGACCATCTAATGCCACCACCCACCAGTGGCCTCGCCTCAGAATGGGCCTCTTAAATTTTGTAGGATGTACAACTTTATTCATATTGCTATTTTACGTAATGGTATCCGTGTCTGGTCCTGAATAGAGAACCCCTGTGCCGATGCTTCTTGTTATCTAAAGTGGGGGTCTCCAAACTATGGCCTTCCAGTCGTTCAGGAACTACAATTCCCATCATGCCTAGTCATGTCTGTGAATGTCAGAGGTTTACAATGCCCCATGGGACGTGTAGTTTTGGTTACTCTTGATCTAAAGCCTAGAGCAGGGGGTAGGCAACCTTGGCACTCCAGCTGTGGTCAAACTACATCACTCCCCCCCCCCCCCACTGTAATATCCACATCTCCCCCACTGCAGTGGCATCACTAGGGTTGGTGACACCCGATGCAGAAAAAAATCTCTCCCACCAACTATAGTCCCCCCTCAGTGCAGACACCCGCATCAGTGCAGACACCCCCCCTCTCAGTACAAACGCACACCCCAGGTAGTACCGACAGACACACACACCCCCCCCCCCCAGGTAGTACCGACAGACACACCCCCCCCCCCCCCAGGTAGTACCGACAGACACACCCCCCCCCCAGGTAGTACTGACAGACACACACCCCCCCCCCAGGTAGTACCGACAGACACACCCCCCCCCCCCAGGTAGTACCGACAGACAAACCCCCCCCCCCTACGTAGTACCGACAGACACCCCCCCCCCCTAGGTAGTACCGACAGACACACACACCCCCCCCCCCCCCCCAGGTAGTACCGACAGACACAACACCCCCCCCCAGGTAGTACCGACAGACAAACCCCCCCCCTACGTAGTACCGACAGACACCCCCCCCCCTAGGTAGTACCGACAGACACACACCCCCCCTAGGTAGTACCGACAGACACACACCCCCCCAGGTAGTACCGACAGACACACACCCCCCCAGGTAGTACCAACAGACCCACACCCCCCCCCCAGGTAGTACCGACAGACACACACCCCCCCCAGGTAGTACCGACAAACACACCCCTCCCAGGTAGTACCCACAGACACACCCCCCCCCCAGGTAGTACCGACACACACCCCCCCAGGTAGTAGGTACAGACCCCCCCCAGGTAGTACAGACCCCCCCCCAGGTAGTACAGACAGACACCCCCCAGGTAGTACAGACAGACAACTCCCCTCCCTCAGGTAGTACAGACAGACAACCCCCCCCCCCCAGGTAGTACAGACAGACACCTCCAGTAGTATGACTCCCAGCGGTGTGTCTCGCGAGTTCGGGCTCCTCCTCCTCTGTGGGTGTAAACAGAGAGGAGGGCCGCCGTGGGGTGTACCAAGATGGGCGCGGCTCCAGAGCTAGGCCAAAGCCACGGCCTTTCCTAATGTTATGGCCACGGCTCCGGAGCTAGGCCGAAGCGCAGCCATAACATTAGGAAAGGCCGCGGTTTCGACCTAGCTCCGGAGCCGCGGCAATCCGTGAAACAGAGTGTGTGCCGATCCGAAGGGGGTGACCCGTTCGGCTCACGGATCAACTGTAATCCGTTGCACCACTAGTGTCCATTGGTTTCAGTCAGATGGAAGCTGTGAGGTAGACTTGCTAGGAGATGGTCAACAAAGCATAACCTCTGTGCAGTGGCATAGCGTGAGTTGTCAGTGCCTGGGGCGAGGCAAGTAATTTACACCCCCCCCCCCCGCCGCCGACTCATGGACTTGCCTATTTTCAGCTAGCTCCAGTCTGGTCACATGATCCACTGTGTGAGACAGCTGTGGCTGTAGAGAAGAGCGTACTTGATAATAAGTGGTGTGGTGACATTATGCATATGTTCCTATGTCCCGTCTGTTGTTGGCGCTCCCTCCTCTCCTCTCCTCTCCACACCCGCACCCCTCTAAATTTTGCGCCCGGGGTGGTGGTCCCCCTTGCACCCCCCACGCTACTCCACTGCCTCCGTGCAACCATGTTTAACCGAATGCTCAGCCATATATGGATACAATTACAGGCGGTACATATTTACGCAGTCATTGGTTAGTTAAAAAAAATATATAAAAATGACAAGTTTGCTGTTACGCATGATCTCAAAAATTGAAGTATTGTTTCTTATAGGGAACCTTTTCGTCTTTTTGAATTTCTCCTGTGCTCTTCTTGTGCCTAGGCAGTTCAATTCTGTAGTCTCATAGCTATGTATCTGTAGAGGGAGATCTAAGGTACTACAGCATATGTCTGCTAGTCTCACCAGACTTGGAGTGAGATTTGATGTCTATACTGTGCTGCTCACTCTTCTGCTTGCTGGAGAGGAATAACCTGAGGTCCTGCAGTGCAAGGATCTCCCTGCTTCCAAGACTGGTAATCTCTATATATTTGGGATGAGATTTGGTGATGTCTATACTGTGCTGCTCACTCTTCTGCTTGCTGGAGAGGAAGCTGTACCTGAGGTCCTGCAGTGCAAGGATCTCCCTGCTTCCAAGACTGGTAATCTCTATATATTTGGGATGAGATTTGGTGATGTCTATACTGTGCTGCTCACTCTTCTGCTTGCTGGAGAGGAAGCTGTACCTGAGGTCCTGCAGTGCAAGGATCTCCCTGCTTCCAAGACTGGTAATCTTTAGATATTTGGGATGAGATTTGGTGATGTCATTACTGTGCTGCTCACTCTTCTGCTTGCTGGAGAGGAAGCTGTACCTGAGGTCCTGCAGTGCAAGGATCTCCCTGCTTCCAAGACTGGTAATCTCTATATATTTGGGATGAGATTTGGTGATGTCTATACTGTGCTGCTCACTCTTCTGCTTGCTGGAGAGGAAGCTGTACCTGAGGTCCTGCAGTGCAAGGATCTCCCTGCTTCCAAGACTGGTAATCTCTATATATTTGGGATGAGATTTGGTGATGTCTATACTGTGCTGCTCACTTTTCTGCTTGCTGGAGAGGAAGCTGTACCTGAGGTCCTGCAGTGCAGTGCTTCCAAGGCTGGTAATCTCCAAAGATTTGCAGTGAGATTTGGTGATGTCACTATTGTAAGGATCACTCTTCTCCTTGTTGGTGAGGAAGCTGTACCTCATGACCTGTAGTGCAAGGATCTCTGTGCTTCCAAGGCTGGTCATCTTGTGTGATTTGGTGATGTCATTACTGTGCGGGTGACAGTTCTCCTTGCTGGAGAGAAAGCTCTATCTAAAGAACCTGCAGGGCACAGATCTCCCTGCTACCAAGCCTCGTAGCCTCAGAAGTTTTTGGAGTGTGATTTGGGTATGTCACTCCTGTGCTCCTCACTGTTCTCCTTGCTGGAGAGAATGCTGTAGCTAAGGACCTACAGTTCAAGGATCTTCCTTCTTGTGCTTTATCCTTTTTATGGATTTAATCTTCCCCCACCTATCCTCCTGTTGTTTGATTCCTCCAGCAGGCACCAGAGGTGCAGCTCTCGTGTAAAGGAAGCAAAGCCATGCTCCTCTACCAGTATGGCTGCCTCAACATAGAGATGCAGTTCAGAACAAGGCATTGTTAAGTCGGTAACATGGAAAGATGAGCTGTAGGTAGACCACAGGTAATACCAGTGTTCCGTCAGAATTGGTGACCCGTCAGAATTGGTGACCCGTCAGATTATTATTAGTTCTAAGTATTTCATAATCAGCTAGTATGCGATGCGCACTAGTTCATTATGCCTTTGTCTTGCATGTTATGTGTTTTTTTTTTTTTGGAGGTTTACAATTTTTTTAATCCTTTTTGTCCTCCACTTGCCTTTTTGAGGGGCACAGCTTCCAAAGTACAGGTCCTCTTTAAGGCCGTTTTTATATACACCGAGAATAGCCTACCTTAAACCTTGTCTTGCTTTTCCTTTTGGTCCCCAAGATGGCGGTCTTACCTCCGGATAGTGGGCACTATTGACTTTCCGCTAGGGTTGTCCCGATACCGACACCAGTATCGGGACCGATACAGAGTTACCCCCGATACCTGAATAGAATACTTGTCGTCTTCCCCCCCCCCCCCCCCCCCAGCCGCCGCCGCAATGAAAGCCGCCGCCGCATCGAAAGCCGCCGCCGCCGCGTGGGTTAAACAGCGCGCGGGAACAACACAGCTTTCATTTGAATAGCTGTAGTGTTCCCGCTGCGTATAGACACTCCCCCTTGCTCGGAATTGGATGGGTGATCGTGACCTGTCCAATCCCGAGCAAGGGGGAGTGTCTATACGCGCAGGGAAAACATCTATTCAAATGAAAGCTGTGATGTTCCCCGTGCGGCGGCTAGGTATGGGGGACATGGCTGGAGGGACATGGCTGCGGGGGGGGGGGACATGGCTGCATATGTGGGGGACATGGCTGGAGGGACATGGCTGCATATGTGGGGGACATGGCTGGAGGGACATGGCTGCATATGTGGGGGACATGGCTGCATATGTGGGGGACATGGCTGCATATGTGGGGGACATGGCTGGAGGGACATGGCTGCATATGTGGGGGACATAGCTGCATATGTGGGGGACATGGCTGCATTTCGGGACACATTTAAAAAAAGTATCGGTATTCTGTATCGGCGACTACTTGAAAAAAAGTATCGGTACTTGTACTCGGTCCTAAAAAAGTGGTATCGGGACAACCCTACTTTCCGCTTCTTCTTTTTTTTTTTCTCTTGGTTTGGAAGATCTTTGCTGATCCATGTTAATAACAATTTTAAGTACATCGTCCAGAAGCGAATTCATTGCTGTGAAATGCAGTTTTCTATTCTTTGTGGCCCGTGGTTAATTTAAGCTTTTGAACGAAGATCTCCCACTGCTCCCGAAACTAATTACTATATTTATTAGGACACCCGATTCCCCACACGCTCTCCATTTTTATTTTTATTTTATTTAACACACGCTCTCTAATTTTTTTTTTCTTACAATTTAATTTCTTGTTTTATTATTGAATAGTGAGTTATAATGTCCTCTCTGTCGCCGGCCCGGTACGAGGAGATTGCCGAGAGACACACTTATGTGAAACCTGTCATATTAATGTTCTATCATCTAAATTGAAGAGGAGGCACCATTAGTTGCAGTTGCAAAGTTTCCGAAAACAAGAATATTAGCGGGTAGATGGGAAGAAAGTTTCTAACCAGCCTGGGGGGGGGGGGGGTGGTGGTGGGTTAGAGGTCAAACATTGGACTGCTAATTTTGTTCTTGTTATCATTGGCTACCTGAAAAATATACCATCTTGTAATTACTGATTAATTTGGATCCTTCCAGTGAGATCACCACAAATGGAGATGTATAAGGATATATATATATATTGGTTTTATTTTTGATACAATTTTAATAATGTTTTAAATACTTTGTTTCCATATTCTGTTGTCACCGTTAAAATCCCACCTCAAACTTTTCTTCCCAATTTCATGTGGGGGATATTTCTGAGATGTACTGCATTTCAGAAGAATCTTGCATATCTGCAAATCTCACAAACCCAAGACGTGGTAGGGAGACCTCAAGCTTCAAGAGTAGGTCACAGTATTGGGTCTCCCTGCCTTGGTTGGGGTCTGGCTGCCTTGGTTGGGGTCTGGCTGCCTTGGTTGGGGTCTGGCTGTCTTGGTTGGGGTCTGGTTGTCTTGGTTGGGGTCTGGCTGTCTTGGTTGGAGTCTGGCTGTCTTGGTTGGAGTCTGGCTGTCTTGGTTGGAGTCTGGCTGTCTTGGTTGGAGTCTGGCTGTCTTGGTTGGAGTCTGGCTGTCTTGGTTGGAGTCTGGCTGTCTTGGTTGGAGTCTGGCTGTCTTGGTTGGAGTCTGGCTGTCTTGGTTGGAGTCTGGCTGTCTTGGTTGGAGTCTGGCTGTCTTGGTTGCAGTCTGGCTGTCTTGGTTGGAGTCTGGCTGTCTTGGTTGGAGTCTGGCTGTCTTGGTTGGAGTCTGGCTGTCTTAGTTGGGGTATGGCTGTCTTGGTCGGGGTCTGGCTGCCTTGATCGAGGTCTGGCTGCCTTGGTCGAAGTCTGGCTGCCTTGATCGAGGTCTGGCTGCCTTGGTCGAGGTTTGGCTGCCTTGGTCGAGGTTTGGCTGCCTTGGTCGAGGTCTGGCTGCCTTGGTCGGGGTCTGGCTGCCTTGGTCGGGATCTGGCTGCCTTGGTCGGGGTCTGGCTGCCTTGGTCGGGGTTTGGCTGCCTTGGTCGGGGTCAGGCTGCCTTGGTCGGGGTCAGGCTGCCTTGGTCGGGGTCAGGCTGCCTTGGTCGGGGTCAGGCTGCCTTGGTCGGGGTCAGGCTGCCTTGGTCGGGGTCAGGCTGCCTTGGTCGGGGTCTGGCTGTCTTGGTTGGGGTCTGGCTGCCTTGGTCGAGGTTTGGCTTCCTTGGTCGAGGTTTGGCTTCCTTGGTCGAGGTTTGGCTGCCTTGGTCGAGGTCTGGCTGCCTTGGTCGGGGTCTGGCTGCCTTGGTCGGGGTTTGGCTGCCTTGGTCGGGGTTTGGCTGCCTTGGTCGGGGTTTGGCTGCCTTGGTCGGGGTCAGGCTGCCTTGGTCGGGGTCAGACTGCCTTGGTCGGGGTCTGGCTGCCTTGGTTGGGGTCTGGCTGCCTTGGTTGGGGTCTGGCTGCCTTGGCTGAGGTCTCTCTGCCTTGGCTGAGGTCTCTCTGCCTTGGCTGAGGTCTCTCTGCCTTGGTTGGGGTCTGGCTGCCTTGGCTGAGGTCTCTCTGCCTTGGCTGAGGTCTCTCTGCCTTGGTTGGGGTCTGGCTGCCTTGGTTGTGGTCTGGCTGCCTTGGTTGGGGTCTGGCTGTCATGGTTGGGGTCTGGCTGTCTTGGTTGAGGTCTGGCTGCCTTGGTTGAGGTCTGGCTGCCTTGGTTGAGGTCTGGCTGCCTTGGTTGAGGTCTGGCTGCCTTGGTTGGGGTCTCTCTGCCTTGGTTGGGGTCTCTCTGCCTTGGTTGGGGTCTCTCTGCCTTGGTTGAGGTCTCTCTGCCTTGGTTGAGGTCTCTCTGCCTTGGCTGAGGTCTGGCTGTCTTGGTTGAGGTCTCCCTGCCTCATCTCCTTGGGTTCATGAGCTTTGCTCACCTCTGATGGTACATATTATCCAGACACTAATATATGTCCTGTATTGGTTATTTTACTCGCCTTCCTACCTATGGAAACATGCTGACTGTACAAAACCATACAGTCCCCCCCCCCCCCGCCCCCCCATGGTTTATATACACACAGAGTAATATGTTGCATGCAGCGAGCTGTCATGTTTTCAGAGGAACAAACAATGTGGACTCCAATATTGTGACCAGGGCAGTAAATATTGAGTCATTCATGAATGGCTGGTTATAATTGATGACCGTTTCTTCTGTCCTGCGTCCTTCCTGCAGACATCGGCCTCTCCGTCTGTCGGGATCTTTGTAGAACGACGTTGTGTCACATCGAAGTTTATCAATTTGCCGTTAAATGGATTGTGCTGCAAAGAGACACCTGTGTAAGTTGACATTGGCAGCTGTTCCTCAACTCCCGGGCTGAATACGAGTTCTGCAGCCTTTCTTTTTTTACACCTTGGCCAAATACTAGTTGAGCAACTGTTCCTCAACTCCCTCCCCGAGTACGAGTTCTAAAGCCGTTCCTCAACTCCCTCCCCGAGTACGAGTTCTAAAGCCGTTCCTCAACTCCCTCCCCGAGTACGAGTTCTAAAGCCGTTCCTCAACTCCCTCCCCGAGTACAAGTTCTAAAGCCGTTCCTCAACTCCCTCCCCGAGTACGAGTTCTAAAGCCGATCCTCAACTCCCTCCCCAAGTACGAGTTCTAAAGCCGTTCCTCAACTCCCTCCCCGAGTACGAGTTCTAAAGCCGTTCCTCAACTCCCTCCCCGAGTACGAGTTCTAAAGCCGTTCCTCAACTCCCTCCCCGAGTACGAGTTCTAAAGCCGTTCCTCAACTCCCTCCCCGAGTACGAGTTCTAAAGCCGTTCTTCAACTCCCTCCCCGAGTACGAGTTCTAAAGCCGTTCCTCAACTCCCTCCCCGAGTACGAGTTCTAAAGCCGTTCCTCAACTCCCTCCCCGAGTACGAGTTCTAAAGCCGTTCTTCAACTCCCTGGTCTAATATTTCTTCAGTAGCCTTTTTTTCCAACTCCCACGATGAATACACGTTTTTAGACTCCCTGGCCCCTCAATAGTACAGCAGCCCTTCCTCGACTCCCCTGCCCAGTACTAGTTCAGCAGCCCCTTTTTGGACTCTCTAGCCCCTTCTTTGGACTCCCTGGCCCAGTATCAGTTCAACAGCTCTTCTTTGGCTTCCTGGCCCAGTACTAGTTCAACAGCCCTTCTTTGGCTTCCTGGCCCCTCACTAGTTCAGTAGCCCTTCCTCGACTCCCTGGCACAGTACTAGTTCAGCAGCCCCTTCTTGGACTTCATAGCCCCTCACTAGTTCAGTCGCCTTTTCTTGGACTGCCTGGCCCAGTACTAGTTCAGAAGCCCCTTCTTGGACTCCCTGGCCCAGTACTAGTTCAGAAGCCCTTCCTCGACTCCCTGGCCCAGCACTAGTTCAGAAGCCCTTCCTCGACTCCCCTGCCCAGTACTAGTTCAGCAGCCCCTTCTTTGGACTCCCTGGCCCAGTACTAGTTCAACAGCCCTTCTTTGGACTCCCTAGCCCAGTACTAGTTCAACAGCCACTTCTTTGGATTTCCTGGCCCAGTACTAGTTCAGCAGCACCTTCTTTGGACTCCCTAGCCCAGTACTAGTTCAGCTGCCCCTTCTTTGGACTCCCTGGCCCAGTACTAGTTCAACAGCCCTTCTTTGACTCCCTGGCCCAGTACTAGTTCAGAAGCCCTTCCTCGACTCCCTGGCCCAGTACTAGTTCAGCTGTCGTTCTTTCGACTCCCTGGCCCCTCACTAGTTCAGCAGCCCTTCCTCGACTCCCCTGCGTAATACTAGTTCAGCAGCCCTTCTTCGAGCCCCCTTGTTCAGTACTAGTTCAGTAGCCCTTCCTCGACTCCCTGGCCCTGTACTTGTTCAGCAGTTATACTTTCGACTCCCTGGCCCCTCACTAGTTCAGCAGCCCTTCTTGGACTCCCTGGCCCAGTAATAGTTCAGCAGCCCTTCTTGGACTCCCTGGCCCAGTACTAGTTTAGCAGCCCTCCCTCGACTCCCTGGCCCAGTACTAGTTCAGCAGCCCCTTCTTGGACTCCCAGTACTAGTTCAACAGCCCTTCCTCGACTCCCTGGCCCCTCACTAGTTCAGAAGCCCCTTCTTGGACTCCCTGGCCCAGTACTAGTTCAGAAGCCCTTCCTCGACTCCCTGGCCCAGTACTAGTTCAGAAGCTCTTCCTCGACTTCCTGGCCCCTCGCTAGTTCAGCAGCCCTATTATCGGCAATGTTCAATGCGGTGCAACATCGATTTAAAAAAGTAGTCCCTGCACTAGTTTTGGCAATTTTTTTATTTTTGTGTTGGGACTTGCATAGACGTCTGACCAAGAAGCCGCACAGATGTCTTCAAAGTCGCACCTGAAGTTGCAATTAACAGCGATTTCAGATGAAGGCGCATCATTTTCAAAGCCGCGTTCAGTGTGAACGAAGGGCCAAGGTAGATTTATTTTTTATTGGCGTGAAGACTTTGCTGTGTGTTTGGCGCGGTGTCGCAGAGCGTCCTCCACTATAATCTCCTCTATAAAGTCTGTAATGGAACAAGTGATCGTTCTCTGGCACATGATGATATGAAATACGGAATTTAAAGGAGCAATCCCCTCTGCCAGGAGTCTGTGTCATCCCATCTGGATGTAGTAGCGGATGGGGGGGGGGGCAGGGCCCCCTCCTGCCCCCCCCTTACCCATGGTGCTCTCCCCCCCCCCCCTCCCTCTGCTCAGACCTTGTCGGTGTTACATAGTGACATTCTTGGAGTGCTGAGTACACTGACGTGTCTTCTGTGTATCTGCAGGATGGAAAAACATCTGTAACGTTACGAGTGAAGGAAATAACGAGGGGGAGGGGAGGGGGGACGCGCTACAGAAGCTGATTAAGCAGCTTTCCTGGAAAAATCTGATTTCTAAGAATCGGGTGACATGTCCCCTCTCTCCCCTCTCTCCCCCCCCTCTCTCTCTCCCCCCCCCTCTCTCTCTCCCCCCCCCTCTTTCCCCCCCCCTCTTCCCCCCTCCCCCTCTCTCCCCCCCCCCCCTCTCTCCCCCTCTCCTCTGGATTCACAACGACACGCTCTGTGAGGTTTATAACAAGTCCCCTTTCTTTAATAATTAACCTGAATAGAGAAAAATGTACATCTCAATCTAGTGCAGCGACATTAGAGTGTAAGCTCTACACCAACGCAGCGTTGGGAGCAATAGCTTGCTGAATACAGTGCTTGCCTCTCCGCGCTGCGCCGGCGTGGTGTACGGCGTTTGCGCTACAGCGGCATAATGTGCGCCCAACTCTCTGTGAATCTGGGCCATATTGTCCCCCCACAGTCGCACACTATTATACATTTATATATCTCTGACATATACCGCAGTGCTGTACAGAGAACACTGTCTCTGTCTCTCTCTCTCTCTCTGTCTCTCTCTCTGTCTGTCTCTCTCTCTCTCTCTCTCTCTCTCTGTGTGTGTCTCTCTGTCTCTCTCTCTGTCTCTCTCTCTTTACCCCCCTCTCTCTCTCTCTCTCTCTGTGTGTGTCTCTCTCTCTCTCTGTCTCTCTCTCTGTCTCTCTCTCTTTACCCCCCTCTCTCTCTCTCTCTCTCTCTCTCTCTCTTTGTATGTGTCTGTCTCTCTGTCTGTGTCTCTCTCTCTCTCTCTGTCTCTCTCTCTCTCAGGCCTGCAATATGTGCTTTTTACATGTGAATGCTTTATAAATATCTTCCAAGAGCAATTTATTTTTCTAATTAGCCGGCACAGTCCCTGCTTTGCATAGAAGCTTGACGCCGCGCTCGATAAATCAATTTAAATGCACAGCTGCTGATGTACCATTTGTGTGCGACTCCCTCCTCCACGTCTCTCCCTTCTCACTCCTTCCCGTTCCCTCCGGGCACCCAGAAAAGCCGGCTAATTACCATGGCTAATGATTCCCTCTACCATATGCAGGATTAAAACCCTGCCTGTGCCACGGATTACACACCGCGGCCATGACACCTCTCTGCCCGGGCGACATGTGGCTCGGTGTCGCAGGCTCCTCGCCGTCCGCGTCTCTGAATAATTCACTATGACTGATGTATTCAGGGGCCTTTTATGTCCTTCGCTGGTCATGTGTCTCCATTCCCAAATCCACCTGCTGCTGCTGCCATTGTTATGGAGGGGGAACCCCATCTGGTATAGGAACTCAAATTTACAACAAGAGGAGTGAGACTGTTTGGGAATGGATATAGGCTATATACACACAATATTACCAAAAGTATTGGGACACCGGCCTTTACACGACATGAACTTTAATGGCATCCCAGTCTTTGTCCGGAGGGTTCAATATTGAGTTGGCTCCGCCCTTTGCAGCTATAACAGCTTCACCTCTTCTGGGAAGGCCGTCCACAAGGTTTAGGAGGGTGTCTATGGGAATGTTTGACCATTCTTCCAGAAAATCTTCCTGGCCCTGAATATCGTCGTCCGTCCTCCTCTTCCTGGCTCTGAACGTCCGGCCCGCTGTCCTCCTCCTCTTCCTGGCTTTGAACGTCCGGCCCGCTGTCCTCCTCCTCTTCCTGGCTTTGAACGTGCGGCCCGCTGTCCTCCTCCTCTTCCTGGCTTTGAACGTCCGGCCCGCTGTCCTCCTCCTCTTCCTGGCTTTGAACGTCCGCCCCCCTGTCCTCCTCTTACTGGCTTTGAACGTCCGGCCCGCTGTCCTCCTCCTCTTCCTGGCTTTGACCGTCCGGCCCGCTGTCCTCCTCCTCTTCCTGGCTTTGAACATCCGGCCCGCTGTCCTCCTCCTCTTCCTGGCTTTGAACGTCCGGGCCCCTGTCCTCCTCCTCCTCCTCCTGGCTTTGAACGTCCGGCCCCCTGTCCTCCTCCTCTTCCTGGCTTTGAACGTCCGGCCCCCTGTCCTCCTCTTCCTGGCTTTGAACGTCCGGCCCCCTGTCCTCCTCCTCTTCCTGGCTCTGATCGTCCGTTCCCCTGTCCTCCTCCTCTTCCTGGCTCTAAACATCCGGCCCCCTGTCCTCCTCCTCTTCCTGGCTCTGATCGTCCGTTCCCCTGTCCTCCTCCTCTTCCTGGCTCTGATCGTCCGTTCCCCTGTCCTCCTTCTCTCCCTGGCTCTGATCGTCCGTTCCCCTGTCCTCCTTCTCTTCCTGGCTCTGATCGTCCGGTCCCCTGTCCTCCTCCTCTTCCTGGCTCTGAACGTCCGGTCCCCTGTCCTCCTCCTCTTCCTGGCTCTAAACATCCGGCCCCCTGTCCTCCTCCTCTTCCTGGCTCTGAACTTCCGGCCCGCTGTCCTCCTCTTCCTGGCTCTGAACGTCCGGCCCGCTGTCCTCCTCCTGTTCCTGGCTCTGAACGTCCGGCCCGCTGTCCTCCTCCTCTTCCTGGCTCTAAACATCCGGCCCCCTGTCCTCCTCCTCTTCCTGGCTCTGAACTTCCGGCCCGCTGTCCTCCTCCTTTTCCTGCCTCTGAACGTCCGGCCCGCTGTCCTCCTCCTCTTCCTGGCTCTGAACGTCCGGCCCGCTGTCCTCCTCCTCTTCCTGGCTCTGAACATCTGGTCCCTGTTGTCCTCCTCTTCCTGGCTCTGAACGTCTGTCCCCTGTCCTCCTCCTTTTCCTGGCTCTGAACTTCCGGCCCGCTGACCTCCTCTTCCTGGTTCTGAATGTCCGGCCCCCTGTCCTCTTCCTGGTTCTGAATGTCCGGCCCCCTGTCCTCTTCCTGGCTCTGAACGGCTGGTTCCCGTCGTCCTCCTCTTCCTGGCTCTGAACGTCTGGCCCCTGTCCTCCTCTTCTTCTTGGCTCTGAACGACCGGGTCCCTGTCGTCATCCTCTTCCTGGCTCTGAACGTCCGGCCCCCTATCTTCCTCCTCTTCCTGGCTCTGAATGTCTGGTCCCCGTCCTTCTCCTCCTCTTCCTGGCTCTGAACAACCAGCCCCCTGTCCTCTTCCTCTTCCTAGTTCTAAATGTCCAGCCCCCTGTCCTCTTCCTCTTCCTAGTTCTAAATGTCCAGCCCCCTGTCCTCTTCCTCTTCCTAGTTCTAAATGTCCAGCCCCCTGTCCTCCTTCTGGCTCTGAACAGGTGGTTCCCGTCGTCCTCCTCTTCCTGGCTCTAAACGTCCGGCCCCCTGTCCTCCTCTTCCTGGCTCTGAACGTCCGGCCCCCATCGTCCTCCTCCTTTTCCTGGCTCTGAACTTCCGGCCCCTTCCTCCTCCTCTTCCTGGCTCTGAACTTCCGGCCCCTTCCTCCTCCTCTTCCTGGCTCTGAACGTCCGGCCCCCTGTCATCCTTTTCCTGGCTCTGAACGTCCGGCCCCCTGTCATCCTTTTCCTGGCTCTGAACGTCCGGCCCCTTCCTCCTCCTTTTCCTGGCTCTGAACGTCCGGCCCCCTGTCATCCTCTTCCTGGCTCTGAACGTCCGGCCCCCTGTCGTCCTCTTCCTGGCTCGGATTCACAAAGCACTTGCGCCAGCGTAAATCAAGTTACGCCGACGTAAGTCCAAATGTGCGCCGGCGTATCTGTGAGTCACAAATCAATATACGCCTAAAAACTGCCCACCCTAAGCCGACGTATCTTACTTACCCCCGCGTAACGTGGGTGCATTTTTCTTCTGGATGCATGTTGCCCATTGATTAGCCATTCAAATGTGCAAATGAGGGAAATACGCAGATTCACGAACGTGCGTGCGCCCGGCGCAGGCTCTACGCAACGCGTGTAAGTTTTCTGTCCGGCGTAAAGTTATTCCCCATAGATGAGGCGCAACCCATGCAAAGGTATGGACCAGGGAACACAAGCCTACGTATTGTACGTTGGACGTCTGTGAATATGGGCCGACGTGGGTGTGGCTGGGCGTAGGTTACGTTCACGGCGTACACAGTGATCCGGCGTATCTTTAGGCAGTTGTTCCGACGGGGATACATCCACGTCTCGACGCATGCGCAGTTCATTTTAAGTAGTTGTCTAGCGCCTGGGCCAACATTAGCATGGGGTCACGCTTCATTAGCATGGATCACGCCCACTTCCACCTAAGCCAGCTTACGCCTACGAAATATACGCCACACTGGTGCAACGTTGGGAGCATTTGCTTTGTGAATTCCATGCTCGCCTCGCTGCGCTGCGCCGCGCCGCGCCGGGCCGGCGTAGCGTAAAAGAGATACGCTACGGCGACATAAATGTGCGCCGATGTATGTGAATTCGGGCAAATATCTTTAACTGCCCCCCTGCAGCAGCTGGAGGATATACAGGAGCTGTGCAGGGTGCCGTAGAAGCTCGGTCCTCAGACAGGTGCTGTCTGTAGCGATCGGCGACACAGACGCTGATCCACGGAGTCTATTCTCATTCCTGTCTGTTCTCAGTATTGCCAGATGGGGCCCAACTGGGAAAAGCGAACCCCCCTCTCCTCGGGGGGATGTCTGATCTCCTCGGGGGGCTCTCCTTCCTCAAGTGCCATAATCTGACATCTAATGAATCCGACTCTTATAAACACATTGGATTTGTTTTGTGCAGTATTTCAAATATTGAAAAAATACAAGAAAGTGTTTAATAAATGAGTGAAGGTGGGGGATGGGTGATGTGAGGACCCTCTGATTATTATGGGGTGCATTTTGGTTAGTAGGGTCAGGTGTTCTCCCATTGGGGAGATTTAACTTCACTTCCTGTTGTGTATGACGTAACAGGAAGTGAGAGAAATACTCTCTTCGTTGTCACCACAATCTATTTCCCCTCCTATTTTTTTGTTCTGGTGACAACTGTAAAAATGTTGCATCTGTCAATGGTGGTCAAGAGAGGATGAATGCCATCACCCCTTACCCTCCCCGCCCCCTTCCCTCCTCGCCCGCTTCCTTCCTCGCCCTCCTTCCCTCCTCGCCCCCTTCCTTCCTCGCCCCCTTCCCTCCTCGCCCCCTTCCCTCCTCGCCCCCTTCCCTCCTCACCCCCTTCCCTCCTCGCCCCTTTCCCTCCTCGCCCCCTTCCCTCCTGACCCGCTTCCTTCCTCGCCCTCCTTCCCTCCTCGCCCCCCTTCCTTCCTCGCCCCCTTCCCTCCTCGCCCCCTTCCCTCCTGACCCGCATCCCTCCTCACCCTCTGCCCTCCTCGCCCCTTCCCTCCTCGCCCCCTTCCCTCCTGACCCGCTTCCCTCCTTGCCCCTTCCCTCCTCACCCGCTTCCTTCCTCGCCCTCCTTCCCTCCTCGCCCCTTCCCTCCTCGCCCCCCTTCCCTCCTCGCCCCCTTCCTTCCTCGCCCCCTTCCCTCCTCGCCCCCTTCCCTCCTCGCCCCTTTCCCTCCTGACCCGCTTCCCTTCTCACCCTCTACCCTCCTCGCCCCCTTCCCTCCTCGCCCCCTTCCCTCCTGACCCGCTTCCCTCCTTGCCCCCTTCCCTCCTCGCCCCCTTCCCTCCTCGCCCCCTTTCCTCCTCGAGAAAACTAATGCAGCCTTCTCATGTAATGATTGGAAAGCTGCAATATATGAGAGTTCTGGTTTGGGGGGGGGGGGGGGGGGATATCGCTGTAAGGGTTGCTCAGTTGTTGGAATTCGATCTTCTCATCTAACGACTTCTCTGTGTTCTTCTTCTTGCAGGACGCTGGATGTCATGCCCCATGAGATGGCCCTCTACCTCCTGTAGCTTCCGGTCTTTTTGAGTTCAGGTGAGTAAAAGAACGACTTTGGGGGGGGGATACATGTGGGGCAGAGGTAGGTGGCAGGACCTACCCCTCCAGGTACAGGTCTACATACATTTCCTTGTGTATTTTTCTGGAATCTCTGTGAGCTTTGTGTATTTCTTCCAGGTCTGTGCAGTAATCCAGTGTGAAACTTCCTGTAATAAAGACCGCCCACTGCTGCTCTCTCTCCCTGTGCAGGGTGACTGGTCTTGTCTCCGCCCCTTCCTGTAGTTTTCTCCAAGCAGCTGGTAATGGGTGGGGCCTGTCTCTCCTGTGAGGGACTTGGCGCTGCACCTGTCTCTCCTGTGAGGGACTTGGCGCTGCACCTGTCTCTCCTGTGAGGGACTTGGCGCTGCACCTGTCTCTCCTGTGAGGGACTTGGCGCTGCACCTGTCTCTCCTGTGAGGGACTTGGCGCTGCACCTGTCTCTCTCCCAGGTGCACTTTAGGTGCAGTGCGTCCCTCACAGTGTTTAGGCACACCCGGGAGCGACAGGTGCAGCGTCAAGCCCTATCAATGTCTACGACAGCCTGTGGCTGGATGTTGTACAGAAAGCAGCAATCAGCCACAGGCTGCCATAGACTTTGGTAGGCTGCAGGGCTTGGCGCTGCACCTGTCCCGAAGACACCCGCGGAGGGGGGAGGTGGGGTGGTTTGCACTGCACCTAGTCAGTCCCATGTATAAGGGGCCTCAAGATTCCGGAATATTCTAGCAGAGTCCCGGCCTCTCCTCCTCCTACCACCACCACCAGATCGCCGGGGCCGGCGGGAGGTCAGCGTAGTGATAAGCCGGTCACACGCCGTCCTCGCAGTAATAGGATTTACAGGGAAAACGCACAAGGTCACTGTGGAGTGTTACTCGGCTTCCGGATTATAGAGGTCTCCGGTGTCATTTTTATTTATTTTCTTTATTATTTGGACCTCACGGGGCGCAGACATGCATCTCCCACGCAGGGCCGTCTTTTACCGTCTTGACCTCCAAAGTGGACGGTGTGCAGCTGGATGTGGGACGAGTCAGGCAGGACAAAATGAGGTCCCGGATATCCTCCGCAGGGCAACGGCTGGGCCATGTGGAGGATAATGTGGCTGCCTCTACCTCCTAAGCTCTTCTCCCTGCAAACGAAAATACGTGCCTAAAGCCTGGTACACGCTATTGAATTTCCCGCAGGCAAAGCGCAGGACTTTTGTCCGAAGGGCATTGGCCATGAATTTGTATTGCATACAAACGGCAAGGAATTGTCGGCCAACAAACGCAAAACGACGTGGTTTTTCAGCTCGTTAGCGCCACCCTTTGGGCAACTTCTGCTAATGTTGTGGTGATCATGCGTGTTTGTACTTTGGAGTTTTGTCCAAAGGACTTCCGTAAACACAATTGGATAATCCCACAACACACATTTGTTGTTGGAAAGTTAAGCATGCTATCCAAAATTTGTTAGCGGGAAAATCCGACAACAATTGTCCGATGGAATATACAAACGGTCAGAACGTGTGTATGATGCTTTAGAGCAGGGGTCTCCAAACTTTCTAAACAAAGGGCCGGATTACTGTCCTCCAGACTTAAAGGGGCCGGACTGTGGCCATCAGGAGTACAAAATCCCCCATCATTGGTGTCATAGGGAGGAATTCTGCCCCATCATTGGGAGGAATTCTGCCCCATCATTGGGAGGAATTCTGCCTCATCATTCAAAGGAATTCTGCCCCATCACTGGGAGGAATTCTGCCCCATCATTGGTGTCATAGGGAGGAATTCTGCCCCATCATTGGGAGGAATTCTGCCTCATCATTCAAAGGAATTCTGCCCCATCACTGGGAGGAATTCTGCCCCATCATTGGTGTCATAGGGAGGAATTCTGCCCCATCACTGGGAGGAATTCTGCCCCATCATTGGTGTCATAGGGAGGAATTCTGCCCCATCACTGGGAGGAATTCTGCCCCATCATTGGGAGGAATTCTGCCCCATCATTGGAAGGAATTCTGGAATTTTGCCCCATCACTGGGAGGAATTTTGCCCCATCACTGGGAGGAATTTTGCCCCATCACTGGGAGGAATTTTGCCCCATCATTGGGAGGAATTTTGCCCCATCACTGGGAGGAATTCTCCCCTATAATTGTTGTCATTGGGAGGAATTTTGCCCCATCATTGGGAGGAATTCTCCCCTATAATTGTTGTCATTGGGAGGAATTTTGCCCCATCATTGGGAGGAATTTTGCCCCATCATTGGGAGGAATTTTGCCCCATCATTGGGAGGAATTTTGCCCCATCATTGGGAGGAATTTTGCCCCATCATCGGGAGGAATTTTGCCCCATCATTGGGAGGAATTTTGCCCCATCATTGGGAGAATTTTTGCCCCATCATTGGGAGGAATTTTGCCCCATCATTGGGAGGAATTCTGCTCCATCATTGGTGCCAATGAATAGAAAAGCACCCCAAGGGCCGGATAACATCAAGCAAAGGGCCACATCTGGCCCCCGGGCCACATTTTGGAGACCACTGCTTTAGAGAACAAGGCTGAGGATGGCGAGAACCGCAACCGGGGGAATAATCTCCATATAGTGGGCCTAGTGGAGGGTCCCCACCAGACGGAGTTTGCGGAAAAGCTGCTGCGCACCCGTCTACCTGCCGCCCAATTCCCACCCTTCTATGCTGTGGAGAGGGCTCACCGCATCCCACCCAACCCTGGACCCCCTGGGGGACACCACCCCGTACTTTTTTTTTTTTTTGTAATGCTGAATTTCCTGCTTTGGTTTGCACAGACAAAGTGCAGGTTCCCTTTAAGCTTCTTGTTGTCAGCTTCAATAATCTCCTCGTCCTAAATTCAGCCCCAGCGCCACCCCCCGTCCATCCCCCACCCACCCCGTCGTCATTTCACCAGATCTGACCCCCAGGTTAGGAGGATTACGGGATGATTCAGCCTGCGCCGACTTGTTTTTTTCTTCAGTAGAATAGATCACACCTGAATCTATTCCAGCGCCGAAATTCCCCAGCTGCCGCTCACAATTTCTGAGTAGACAGAGAGGTCTGCCGCGTGGAGGAGAACTCCCAGGAGCCGCGTGGAGGAGAACTCCCAGGAGCCGCGTGGAGGAGAACTCCAAGGAGCCCCGCAACCTAAAAATTCAGAACCACCGCCTTCTTTTTTGGTGGCAGTCTCAAAGGTTGTTTGATTTACTCATCGATCCTTTGTAGTTTTACGCGTTTCATCTCCATGCCATTATTTCACCAGTCGTAACCGAGTAAGGCTTTGGGAAGGACTATGGGCCAGATTCTTAAAAAAAAAACACGTATTTCCCGCGTAGCGTATCCCATTTACGCTACGCCTACGCAGTTTTTACGGGCAAGCGCCGTATTCTCAAAGCACTTGCTCCGTAATTTGCGTTGGCGTAGCGTAAAAGGGGGACGGCGTAAGGCCGCGTAATTCAAATAGGGAAGGAGGGGAGGGGCGTGCTGTATTTATATTAAGCGCGCCCCCGCGCCGAACGAACTGCGCATGCGCCGGCCTTAAACGTAGGCCACTGCGCATGCTCCATCGTACGCCGCAAATACAGCGATTACGACGGCAACGTAATTCACGTATAGGCCTACTCGCGACGAGTTACGCAAAAACACGGCGCTGTCCCGGCGGCCGTACCTAACATGGCTTACGGCGGACCTACGCAAGGTTACCCCTCATATAGCAGGGGTAACCTTACGCGGACGCAACCTACGTTGACGCAAAAACGCTCGGGTATCGGCTCATTTGCATATTTGGTGCAGAAAACGATGTAAACGCCACCTAGCGGCCGGCGTATTATTGCATTTAGGATCCGACGGTGTAAGTGACTTGCGCCAGTCGGATCTTAGCGTAATTCCGGCGTATCTCGTTTTGTGAATACAAAACAATGACACGCCGGCGGGATATTCCAATTACGCCGGTGTATCTACAGATTTTTCATAGCTGAAGTGAAAAAAGTCCAAACTCAGAATGAACCGGCTGCATGTACTCATATCTTTATCGCGGCTAACTGCTCGGTTTCAATTATTTTCCGAGCGCTTGGAACGGAAAAGACGTTTCCTCTTGTCTGTGACCCCCGTGGGATCTCAATTTTGGTTCATCCTGTTCCTGGTCCTCCGTTTTGGGACCTCCCCTTAGTTTTTTATTTCGTAATCCATCCAGACACAAAGAGAATTCATTACACAGCAAGGCTCGACGCGTTTCAGCCGTTCTCTGTGCCTTAGTCATGACAACGTCTGGGTGGCATTACTTTGGCAGGAAGGGTATCGGAGTTTGGCGGTGCTTTCTTGCCAGGAACTGTTCCTGATCCTGCACCAGGACCAGGTGGCCCTTCCGGCCTCAATTGTTTTGTTTTTTTTGTCTTCGGTGGTTTGACTTTCCATCTCAACCATGCAAAGTTCTGCAGCGTGTTATGAACTGGGTGCAGCGTTCAGGGGTGCGACATGTACAGATTGCAGGATTTAGGGTTGCGTTTTGTGCAGGGTTCAGGAGCATGTTCTGTACAAAGTGCAGGGTTCAGGGGTGTGTAAGGTGCAGAGTTCTGGATTACGCTGTATGCAAAGTTCTGGAGAGTGTTATGAACAGGGTGCAGGATTCAGGGGTGCGATATGTACAGAATGCAGGATTTAGGGGTGCGCTACGTATATGGTTCAGGAGCATGTTATGTACAGAGTGCAGGGTTCAGGGGCATGTTATGTGCAGGGATCAGGGGTGTGATATGTACAGAATTCAGGATTTAGGGGTGTGCAGGGTTCAGGAGCATGTTATGTACAGAGTGCAGGGTTCAGGGGCATGTTATGAGCAGGGATCAGGGGTGTGATATGTACAGAGAGCAGGATTCAGGGGTGTGTAAGGTGCAGAGTTCTGGATTACGCTGCATGCAAAGTTCTGGAGAGTGTTATGAACAGGGTGCAGGATTCAGGGGTGCGATATGTACAGATTGCAGGATTTAAGGTCGTGCAGGGTTCAGGGGCATGTTATGTACAGGGTGCAGGGTTCAGGGGCATTTTATGTACAGGGTGAAGGGTTCAGGGGCATGTTATGTACAGGGTGCAGGGTTCAGGGGCATTTTATGTACAGGGTGAAGGGTTCAGGGGCATGTTATGTACAGGGTGCAGGGTTCAGGAGAGTGTACTATGTAGAGGTCAAAGTTCAGGGGTGTGTTGGTGTTGATACCCACCAAGCTACGATTGGTGGGCATTTCTTGTTCCTGACACTTCTCTCTGTAAATCCTGATAATAAATATGAATTCTACAGAAGTGTCGGGTCCAGAAGGGTCTGATCCGATGTGCCGGGTCCCTCTCACAGACCGGTCCGGTTCCGTGTTTTCCTGGCTCCCGGGTACAGTGCCGGCTCTATGCTCTGTGCTGGGGAGGGTCTGATCCGGTGTGCCGGGTCCTTCTCACAGACCGGTCCGGTTCCATATTTTCCTGGCCTGGCTCCCTGGTACAGTACCGGCTCTGTGCTCTGTGCTGGGGAGGGTCTGATCCGATGTGCCGGGTCCTTCTCACAGACCGGTCCGGTTCCGTGTTTTCCTGGCTCCTTGGTACAGTACCGGCTCTGTGCTCTGTGCTGGGGAGGGTCTGATCCGATGTGCCGGGTCCTTCTCACAGACCGGTCCGGTTCCATGTTTTCCTGGCCTGGCTCCTTGGTACAGTGCCGGCTCTGTGCTGGGGAGGGTCTGATCCGATGTGCTGGGTCCTTCTCACAGACCGGTCTTCCGTGTTTTCACAGACCGTCCCGGTTCCTTCTCACAGTCCGGTTCCATGTTTTCCTGGCCTGGCTCCTTGGTACAGTACCGGCTCTGTGCTGGGGAGGGTCTGATCCGATGTGCCGGGTCCTTCTCACAGACCGGTCCGGTTCCGTGTTTTCCTGGCCTGGCTCCCTGGTACAGTACCGGCTCCATGCTCTGTGCTGGGGAGGGTCTGATCCGATGTGCCGGGTCCTTCTCACAGACTGGTCCGGTTCCGTGTTTTCCTGGCCTGGCTCCCTGGTACAGTGCCGGCTCTGTGCTGGGGAGGGTCTGATCCGATGTGCCCGTTCCTTCTCACAGAGTGGTCCGGTTCCGTGTTTTCCTGGCCTGGCTCCCTGGTACAGTACCGGCTCTGTGCTGGGCCGATGGTCGGGGGGGGTTCCGATGGGCCCGGCGGGGAGGGTTCCTTCTCACAGAGTGGTCCGGTTCCGTGTTTTCCTGGCCTGGCTCCCTGGTACAGTACCGGCTCTGTGCTGGGCACGGGGGGGGGGGGGGGGATGGGCGCGCCACCTCCTGGCACATAGCGGAGCCGCTGGCATCAGACAGACATGATACTGGAAGCCTCTGACGGACATCCTGGTTCCGTCTCCTGGCGGGGGAGGGGTATTTGCGTTTCTCAGGATCCTCTTCCCCTCCCTCTCTCTTTGCTTTGTGATGTTTGTGTTTTGGAATCACGAGGATTTCTGAGGTTTGTGCCTCTTCCCTGTCTGCTGAGAGCCCCAGATCTACAATACACATCCTACCCGTACAGCTGTGATCTGGTATAAGGGGATGAGTGATCCTGGGATCTACAATACACATCCCACCCGTAAAGCTGTGATCTAATCTAGTATAGGGGATGAGTGATCCTGGGATCTACAATACACATCCTACCCACACAGCTGTGATCCGGTATAGGGGGATGAGTGATCCTGGGATCTACAATACACATCCCACCCGTACAGCTGTGATCTAATCTAGTATAGGGGATGAGTGATCCTGGGATCTACAATACACATCCTACCCACACAGCTGTGATCCGGTATAGGGGGGATGAGTGATCCTGGGATCTACAATACACATCCCACCCGTACAGCTGTGATCTAATCTAGTATAGGGGATGAGTGATCCTGGGATCTACAATACACATCCTACCCACACAGCTGTGATCCGGTATAGGGGGGATGAGTGATCCTGGGATCTACAATACACATCCCACCCGTACAGCTGTGATCTAATCTAGTATAGGGGATGAGTGATCCTGGGATCTACAATACACATCCTACCCACACAGCTGTGATCCGGTATAGGGGGATGAGTGATCCTGAGATCTACAATACACATCCTACCCATACAGTCGAGATCTGGTATGGTGGGATGAGTGATCCTGGGATCTACAGATCTACAATACACCTCCTAATCATACAGGTGAGATCTGGTGTGGTGGGATGAGTGATCCTGGGATCTACAGATCTACAATACACCTCCTAATCATACAGGTGAGATCTGGAGTGGTGGGATGAGTGATCCTGGGATCTACAATACACCCCCTGATCACTCAGGTGAGATCCGGTGCGGCGGGACGAAGTCTCCATGTTACCAGTTCGCGGAGTTTCCATCCAGACTTGAGACCCGCACAGCTCTGCTACACAGCGCGGCCCTGTCTCCCTGTCTCCCTGTCCCCCTGTCTCCCCGTCTCCCCGTCCCCCTGTCTCCCCGTCTCCCTGTCCCCCCGTCTCCCTGTCCCCCCGTCCCCCCGTCTCCCCATCCCCCGTCCCCCTGTCCCCCCGTCTCCCTGTCCCCCTGTCTCCCTGTCCCCCCGTCTCCCTGTCCCCCCCCGTCTCTCCCCTGTCCCCCCGTCTCCCCTGCCCCCCCGTCTCCCTGTCCCCCCGTCTCCCTGTCCCCCCCGTCTCCCTGTCCCCCACCTCTCCCCTGTCCCCCGTCTCCCCCGTCCCCCTGTCCCCCCCGTCTCCCTGTCCCCCCGTCTCTCCCTGTCCCCCCGTCTCCCTGTCTCCCTGTCCCCCCGTCTCCCCGTCTCCCTGTCCCCCCGTCTCCCCCGTTTCCCCATCTCCCTGTCCCCCCGTCTCCCTGTCCCCCTGTCTGGCCGGAGTCCTGATTTTTCTGTGCTGATGTTTTAGTGAGACTTTCATTCCTTTTATCCAGCCTGTGACGGGGGGGGGGGGTGCAAGGCAGAGTACCCACCCTATAGATGGAAAGTAGGGGGGGGGGAGGGGGGGGGGTGATAGAATGATGGAGGAGGGGATGTAATGACACCTAATGGGAGGTCGGTGTGTCTGAGGACAGCGGTGAGCTCCATTGTGTTGTCTGTATTGTCCCGTGGGGGGAGGGGGGGGGGGGTAATGAGACCGGCCAGCATCATAGAATGGGGGGGGGGGGGGGGGGGAGATTCTCATTGAATAACCTTGGGGGGGGGGGGGGGGGCTGAGTGTTCGGGTGTGTACAGACACAATGATCAGCCACACAAGACCTCCGCCATCTGGTGGCTGCTGAAGGAATTGCAGCCATCCTGATATCTGGCAGAGAGGGATCTGTGTGTGTGTGGGGGGGAGGGGGGGGCGCCTGTAACGAACGTTTTATATACAGAGTGCGTGTGTGCGTTCATCCGAACGTTTACATTTCACCATCACCTTTTCTGTGCGTCCGTTCCAGAGATTTATACAGCCTTGTCTGGCCGGGCCGGAGATCCGATTGTTCTGTTCAGTTACCTTTTTTACAGGTAATGCCCCTCCCCCTGCCTGTGATTGGACAGTGAAAGGAGAAGGGGCAGGTTGATCAGCTCAATCTGTCTCCTCCCATCAGCGTGTTCCATGCAGCGCAACCAATTGGCGTCTTGTGCTGCTTCCTCCTTTCCCACTCTGAGCTCTGCTGTACAAGGATGACAGGAGCCCAATTCCAAGTCATATTCAGGAGATTACATTGGATACAGAGGTACCTCCCCCTTCTGAGTCACCCCATGTCTCCACCCACTACCCATCCCTGAGCAACGCCCCTTTGTTCCACCCCCTTCCCACCTCCAAACACCACCCCTTGGTCCCACCTCCGAGCACCACCCCTTGGTCCCACTCCCTACCCACCTCTTAACACCACCCCTTGGTCCCTCCCACTGCCCGGCCTCCAAACACCACCCCTTGGTCCCACCTCTGAGCACCACCCCTGGGTCCCACCCACTGCCCACCTCCAAACACCACCCCTTGGTCCCACCCCCTACACACACCTCTGAGCACCACCCCTGGGTCCCACTCCCTACCCACCTCCAAACACCACCCCTGGGTTCCACCCACCTCCAAACACCACCCTTGGGTTCCACCCACCTCCAAACACCACCCCTTGGTCCCACCCACTGTCCACCTCCAAGCACCACCCCTGGGTTCCACCCCCTTCCCACCTCCAAACACCACCCTTTGGTCCCACCTCCGAGCACCACCCCTGGGTCCCACCCCCTTCCCACCTCAAAACACCACCCCTTGGTCCCACCCACTGTCCACCTCCGAGCACTACCCCTGGGTCCCACTCCCTACCCACCTTCAAACACCACCCCTTGGTCCCACCTCCGAGCCCCACCCCTTGGTTCCACCCCCTTTCCCACCTCCAAACACCACCCCTTGGTCCCACTCACTGCCTACCTCCAAACGCCACCCCTTGGACCCATTCCCTACCCACCTCCAAACACCACTCCTTGGTCCCACCCACTGCCCGCTTCCGAGCACCAGCTCTGGGTCCCACCCACTGCTTACCTCCAAACGCCACCCCTTGGTCCCACACCCTACCCACCTCCAAACACCACCCCTTGGTCCCACCCACTGTCCACCTCCGAGCACTACCCCTGGGTCCCACTCCCTACCCACCTCCAAACACCACCCCTTGGTCCCACCTCCGAGCCCCACCCCTTGGTTCCACCCCCTTTCCCACCTCCAAACACCACCCCTTGGTCCCACTCACTGCCTACCTCCAAACGCCACCCCTTGGACCCATTCCCTACCCACCTCCAAACACCACTCCTTGGTCCCACCCACTGCCCGCTTCCGAGCACCAGCTCTGGGTCCCACCCACTGCTTACCTCCAAACACCACCCCTTGATCCCATCCACTGCTTACCTCCAGACACCGCTCATTGGTCCCACCCACTGCCTACCTCCAAACACCACCCCTTGGTCCCTCCCACTGCCCACCTCCAAACACCACCCCTTGGTCCCTCCCACTGCCCACCTCCAAACACCACCCCTTGGTCCCTTCCACTGCCCACCTCCAAACACCACCCCTTGGTCCCACCCACTGTCCACCCCCGAGCACCACCCCTGGGTCCCACTCCCTGCCCACCTCCAAACACCACCCCTTGGTCCCACCCCCTTTCCTACCTCCAAACACCACCCCTTGGTCCCACACACTGCCCACCTCCGAGTGCCACCCCTTGGTCCCATCTCCAGTCTGCGCCACTTAGTAGATATTTTTCACTTTGGGTGTTCCTGCA
Source organism: Rana kukunoris (assembly GCA_029574335.1). Lineage (NCBI taxonomy): Eukaryota > Metazoa > Chordata > Amphibia > Anura > Ranidae > Rana > Rana kukunoris. The sequence continues at coordinate 75,525 of JAJQKJ010002732.1, forward strand.
GTTCACCCCCCCCCCCCCCCCCCATTGTAAATTTTATTTTTCATACAAATCCATCCTGCCTGGCCTAAAGCCCAACTCCGGAGTGAGGGATCATTTCTTTATTTCGGGCTTTATTTGTGTTCTTTATATGTATGGTGATCCTTCTTTTTGTTGTTTTACGAGTTTCGTCACTATATTGGAAACGTTTCTCATCCATCAGCCACATGGGGGAATTTATTGGGACGAAATATACATCTGATGGCTGTATCTTTTCTTGGTTTTTATAAGGTGTGGGGGAGGGGGGTACAGGGGGGGGGTGTATGGGGGAGGGGGGGGGGGTATGGTGGAGGAGGTACAGGGGGGTGTATGGTGGAGGAGGTACAGGGGGGTGTATGGTGGAGGAGGTACAGGGGGGTGTATGGTGGAGGAGGTACAGGGGGGTGTATGGTGGAGGTGGTACAGGGGGGTGTATGGTGGAGGAGGTACAGGGGGGTGTATGGTGGAGGAGGTACAGGGGGGTGTATGGTGGAGGAGGTACAGGGGGGGTGTATGGTGGAGGAGGTACAGGGGGGTGTATGGTGGTGGAGGTACAGGGGGGTGTATGGTGGAGGAGGTACAGGGGGGTGTATGGTGGAGGAGGTACAGGGGGGTGTATGGTGGAGGAGGTACAGGGGGGTGTATGGTGGAGGAGGTACAGGGGGGTGTATGGTGGAGGAGGTACAGGGGGGTGTATGGTGGAGGAGGTACAGGGAGGTGTATAGTGGAGGAGGTACAGGGGGGTGTATGGTGGAGGTGGTACAGGGGGGTGTATGGTGGAGGTGGTACAGGGGGGTGTATGGTGGAGGAGGTACAGGGGGGTGTATGGTGGAGGAGGTACAGGGGGGGTGTATGGTGGAGGAGGTACAGGGGGGTGTAGGAGGTACAGGGGGGTGTATGGTGGAGGAGGTACAGGGGGGTGTATGGTGGAGGAGGTACAGGGGGGTGTATGGTGGAGGAGGTACAGGGGGGTGTATGGTGGAGGAGGTACAGGGGGGTGTATGGTGGAGGAGGTACAGGGGGGTGTATGGTGGAGGAGGTACAGGGGGGTGTATGGTGGAGGAGGTACAGGGGGGTGTATGGTGGAGGTGGTACAGGGGGGTGTATGGTGGAGGTGGTACAGGGGGGTGTATGGTGGAGGAGGTACAGGGGGGTGTATGGTGGAGGAGGTACAGGGGGGTGTATGGTGGAGGAGGTACAGGGGGGTGTATGGTGGAGGAGGTACAGGGGGGGTGTATGGTGGAGGAGGTACAGGGGGGTGTATGGTGGTGGAGGTACAGGGGGGTGTATGGTGGTGGAGGTACAGGGGGGTGTATGGTGGAGGAGGTACAGGGGGGTGTATGGTGGAGGAGGTACAGGGGGGTGTATGGTGGAGGAGGTACAGGGGGGTGTATGGTGGAGGAGGTACAGGGGGGTGTATGGTGGAGGGGGTACAGGGGGGTGTATGGTGGAGGAGGTACAGGGGGGTGTATGGTGGAGGAGGTACAGGGGGGTGTATGGTGGAGGAGGTACAGGGGGGTGTATGGTGGAGGAGGTACAGGGGGGGTGTATGGTGGAGGAGGTACAGAAGGGTGTATGGTGGAGGAGGTACAGGGGGGTGTATGGTGGAGGAGGTACAGGGGGGGTGTATGGTGGAGGAGGTACAGGGGGGTGTATGGTGGAGGAGGTACAGGGGGGTGTATGGTGGAGGAGGTACAGGGGGGTGTATGGTGGAGGAGGTACAGGGGGGTGTATGGTGGAGGAGGTACAGGGGGGTGTATGGTGGAGGAGGTACAGGGGGGGTGTATGGTGGAGGTGGTACAGGGGGGTGTATGGTGGAGGTGGTACAGGGGGGTGTAGAGTGGAGGAGGTACAGGGGGGTGTATGGTGGAGGAGGTACAGGGGGGTGTATGGGGGAGGGGGGTACAGGGGGGTGTATGGTGGAGGAGGTACAGGGGGGTGTATGGTGGAGGAGGTACAGGGGGGTGTATGGTGGAGGAGGTACAGGGGGGTGTAGAGTGGAGGAGGTACAGGGGGGTGTATGGTGGAGGAGGTACAGGGGGGTGTATGGGGGTTCAGGGGGGTGTATGGTGGAGGAGGTACAGGGGGGTGTATGGTGGAGGAGGTACAGGGGGGTGTATGGTGGAGGGGGGTACAGGGGGGTGTATGGTGGAGGAGGTACAGGGGGGTGTATGGTGGAGGAGGTACAGGGGGGTGTATGGTGGAGGAGGTACAGGGGGGTGTATGGGGGAGGGGGGTTCAGGGGGGTGTATGGTGGAGGAGGTACAGGGGGGTGTATGGTGGAGGAGGTACAGGGGGGTGTATGGTGGAGGAGGTACAGGGGGGTGTATGGTGGAGGAGGTACAGGGGGGTGTATGGGGGAGGGGGTTCAGGGGGGTGTATGGTGGAGGAGGTACAGGGGGGTGTATGGGGGAGGGGGGTTCAGGGGGGTGTATGGTGGTGGAGGTACAGGGGGGTGTATGGTGGAGGAGGTACAGGGGGGTGTATGGTGGAGGAGGTACAGGGGGGTGTATGGTGGAGGAGGTACAGGGGGGTGTATGGTGGAGGAGGTACAGGGGGGTGTATGGTGGAGGAGGTACAGGGGGGTGTATGGTGGAGGAGGTACAGGGGGGTGTATGGTGGAGGAGGTACAGGGGGGTGTATGGGGGAGGGGGGTTCAGGGGGTGTATGGTGGAGGAGGTACAGGGGGGTGTATGGTGGAGGAGGTACAGGGGGGTGTATGGTGGAGGAGGTACAGGGGGGTGTATGGTGGTGGAGGTACAGGGGGGTGTATGGTGGAGGAGGTACAGGGGGGTGTATGGTGGAGGAGGTACAGGGGGGTGTATGGTGGAGGAGGTACAGGGGGGTGTATGGTGGAGGAGGTACAGGGGGGTGTATGGTGGAGGAGGTACAGGGGGGTGTATGGGGAGGGGGGTTCAGGGGGGTGTATGGTGGAGGAGGTACAGGGGGGTGTATGGTGGAGGAGGTACAGGGGGGTGTATGGTGGAGGAGGTACAGGGGGGTGTATGGGGGAGGGGGGTTCAGGGGGGTGTATGGTGGAGGAGGTACAGGGGGTGTATGGGGGAGGGGGGTTCAGGGGGGTGTATGGTGGTGGAGGTACAGGGGGGTGTATGGTGGAGGAGGTACAGGGGGGCGTATGGTGGAGGAGGTACAGGGGGGTGTATAGTGGAGGAGGTACAGGGGGGTGTATGATGGAGGGGGTACAGGGGGGTGTATGATGGAGGGGGTACAGGGGGGTGTATGGTGGAGGAGGTACAGGGGGGTGTATGGTGGAGGAGGTACAGGGGGGTGTATGGTGGAGGAGGTACAGGGGGGTGTATAGTGGAGGAGGTACAGGGGGGTGTATGATGGAGGGGGTACAGGGGGGTGTATGGTGGAGGAGGTACAGGGGGGTGTATGGGGGAGGGGGGTACAGGGGGGTGTATGGTGGAGGAGGTACAGGGGGGTGTATAGTGGAGGAGGTACAGGGGGGTGTATGGGGGAGGGGGGTTCAGGGGGGTGTATAGTGGAGGAGGTACAGGGGGGTGTATAGTGGAGGAGGTACAGGGGGGTGTATGGGGGAGGGGGGTTCAGGGGGGATAGTTAATTTTTTTTTTTATAGACCGCACATGTTTCCGTTTTTATATCTGTTCAGCTTAAAATCCAAAGAGTATTTGTATACATTTGTTTTCTATATTTTTTTGTGTGTCATTCTTTAGGTATTGTGTGGCGTTTTGTGATAAATAACAGAAGGTGGTTTGTGTTTCAGCTGCCGATGTTTGTTCACCATGAGCGGTCTAGGTGAAAACTCCCTGGATCCGATGTCTGCCGATTCCAGGAAGAGGAAGCCATCGTTGTGTGACACTCCAGGCCCCAGGTGAGCTGTGTACCTACCTATTCCCTCAGCCAGCCCAGGTCTACATGGTGTTTACACTACTCAGCCATGGGCTTCATATCTAGCAGTTGGAAGTGGTAGTCCTCATCTAGGGTCTTCATATATAGCAGTTGGAAGTGGTAGTAGTCCTCATCTGGGGTCTTCATATCTAGTAGTTAGAAGTGGTAGTGGTCCTCATCAGGGGTCTTCATATCTAGTAGTTGGAAGTGGTAGTGGTCCTCATCAGGGGTCTTCATATCTAGCAGTTGGAAGTGGTAGTAGTCCTCATCTAGGGTCTTCCTATCTAGCAGTTGGAAGTGGTAGTGTTCCTCATCAGGTTGGAAGTGGTAGTGGTCTTCATAGGGGTCTATATCTAGTGCTGGAGTGGTGGTCCTCCTCCAGGGTCTTCCTAGTGGTAGTGGTCCTCATCTGGGGTCTTCAGGGGTCTTCATATCTAGTGGGAAGTGGTAGTGGTCTCATCAGGGGTCTTCAAGCAGTGGAAGTGGTAGTAGTCCTCCTCTTCAGGGTTGGAAGTGGTAGTGTTCTTCAGGGGTCTATCTAGTAGTTGGAAGTGGTAGTGGTCCTCATCAGTTGGAAGTGGTAGTGGTCCTCATTGGAAGTGGTAGTGTTCTGGGGTCTTCATATCTAGTAGTTAGAAGTGGTAGTGGTCCTCATCAGGGGTCTTCATATCTAGTAGTTGGAAGTGGTCCTCTTCAGTGGGTCTTCATATCTAGCAGGGTCTTCATATCTAGCAGTTGGAAGTGGTAGTAGTCCTCATCTAGGGTCTTCCTATCTAGCAGTTGGAAGTGGTAGTGTTCCTCATCAGGGGTCTTCATATCTAGTAGTTGGAAGTGGTAGTGGTCCTCATCAGGGGTCTTCATATCTAGCAGTTGGAAGTGGTAGTAGTCCTCATCTAGGGTCTTCCTATCTAGCAGTTGGAAGTGGTAGTGTTCCTCATCTGGGGTCTTCATATCTAGTAGTTGGAAGTGGTCCTCTTCAGGGGTCTTCATATCTAGCAGTTGGAAGTGGTAGTAGTCCTCATCTAGGGTCTTCATATCTAGCATGTGGTAGTGTTCCTCATCTGGGGTCTTCATATCTAGTAGCTGGAAGTGGTAGTCCTCATCTAGGGTCTTCATATCTAGTAGCTGGAAGTGGTAGTCCTCATCTAGGGTCTTCATATCTAGTAGCTGGAAGTGGTAGTAGTCCTCATCTAGGGTCTTCCTATCTAGCAGTTGGAAGTGGTAGTGTTCCTCATCAGGGGTCTTCATATCTAGTAGTTGGAAGTGGTAGTGGTCCTCATCAGGGGTCTTCATATCTAGCAGTTGGAAGTGGTAGTAGTCTGGAAGTGGTAGTCTCATCTAGGGTCTTCCTATCTAGCAGTTGGAAGTGGTAGTGTTCCTCATCTGGGGTCTTCATATCTATCTTCCTATCTAGTAGTTGGTCCTCAAGTCTTCATATCTAGGTCCTCTTCAGGGGTCTTCATATCTAGCAGTTGGAAGTGGTAGTAGTCCTCATCTGGGGTCTTCGTATCTAGCAGGTCTTCATATCTAGCATGTGGTAGTGTTCCTCATCTGGGGTCTTCATATCTAGTAGCTGGAAGTGGTAGTCCTCATCTAGGGTCTTCATATCTAGTAGCTGGAAGTGGTAGTCCTCATCTAGGGTCTTCATATCTAGTAGCTGGAAGTGGTAGTCCTCATCTAGGGTCTTCGTATCTAGCAGCTGGAAGTGGTAGTAGTCCTCATCCGTGATCTTCCTATCTAGCAGTTGGAAGTGGTAGTAGTCCTCATCTAGGGTCTTCATATCTAGTAGCTGGAAGTGGTAGTCCTCATCTGGGGTCTTCGTATCTAGCAGCTGGAAGTGGTAGTAGTCCTCATCCGTGATCTTCCTATCTAGCAGTTGGAAGTGGTAGTAGTCCTCATCAGGGGTCTTCCTATCTAGCAGTTGGAAGTGGTAGTAGTCCTCATCAGGGGTCTTCCTATCTAGCAGTTGGAAGTGGTAGTAGTCCTCATCAGGGGTCTTCCTATCTAGCAGTTGGAAGTGGTAGTAGTCCTCATCAGGGGTCTTCCTATCTAGTAGTTGGAAGTGGTAGTTCTTCTTAGAACAGTTAAACTGTTGAGGTCTAACAGTAGTGGTCCTCATCTGTGGTCTTCATATCTAGCATTTGGAAATAGTCCTCATCCGGAGTCTTCCTATCTGGTAGTTGGAAGTGGTAGTAGTCCTCATCCGGAGTCTTCCTATCTGGTAGTTGGAAGTGGTAGTAGTCCTCATCCGGAGTCTTCCTATCTGGTAGTTGGAATTGGTAGTAGTCCTCATCTGGGGTCTTCATATTGCAGATGATTAGTGTGGGGGGGTGGTGAATAGACTGAAGACCACGGTGGTGAATAGACTGTATAGTGTAGAATGGACCCCCCAGGTGTGAAGCAGTCCTCGCCGTGGGCTGTACTTGTCCCTGTCTGTCTCTCTCGCTCCCTGTTCCCTGTCTGTCTCTCTCGCTCCCTGTTCCCTGTCTGTCTCTCTCGCTCCCTGTTCCCTGTCTGTCTCTCTCGCTCCCTGTTCCCTGTCTGTCTCTCTCGCTCCCTGTTCCCTGTCTGTCTCTCTCGCGCTCTGTTCCCTGTCTGTCTCTCTCGCTCTCTGTCTGTCTCGCTCCCTGTTCCCTGTCTGTCTCTCTCGTTCCCTGTCTGTCTCTCTCGCTCCCTGTCTGTCTCGCTCCCTGTTCCCTGTCTGTCTCTCTCGTTCCCTGTCTGTCTCTCTCGCTCCCTGTCTGTATCTCTCGCTCCCTGTTCCCTGTCTGTCTCTCTCGCTCCCTGTTCCCTGTCTGTCTCTCTCGCGCTCTGTTCCCTGTCTGTCTCTCTCGCTCTCTGTCTGTCTCGCTCCATGTTCCCTGTCTGTCTCTCTCGCTCCCTGTCTGTCTCGCTCCCTGTTCCCTGTCTGTCTCTCTCGTTCCCTGTCTGTCTCTCTCGCTCCCTGTCTGTCTCTCTCGCTCCCTGTTCCCTGTCTGTATCTCTCGCTCCCTGTTCCCTGTCTGTGTCTCTCGCTCCCTGTTCCCTGTCTGTGTCTCTCGCTCCCTGTCTGTCTCTCTCGCGCTCTGTTCCCTGTCTGTCTCTCTCGCTCTCTGTCTGTCTCGCTCCATGTTCCCTGTCTGTCTCTCTCGCTCCCTGTCTGTCTCTCTCGCTCCCTGTTCCCGGTCTGTCTCTCTCGCTCCCTGTTCCCTGTCTGTCTCTCTCGCTCCCTGTTCCCTGTCTGTCTCTCTCGCTCCCTGTCTGTCTCTCTCGCTCCCTGTTCCCGGTCTGTCTCTCTCGCTCCCTGTTCCCTGTCTGTCTCTCTCGCTCCCTGTTCCCGGTCTGTCTCTCTCACTCCCTGTCTGTCTCGCTCCCTGTTCCCTGTCTGTCTCTCTCGTTCCCTGTCTGTCTCTCTCGCTCCCTGTTCCCGGTCTGTCTCTCTCGCTCCCTGTTCCCAGTCTGTCTCTCTCGCTCCCTGTTCCCTGTCTGTCTCTCTCGCTCCCTGTCTGTCTCTCTCGCTCCCTGTTCCCGGTCTGTCTCTCTCGCTCCCTGTTCCCTGTCTGTCTCTCTCGCTCCCTGTTCCCTGTCTGTCTCTCTCGCTCCCTGTCTGTCTCTCTCGCTCCCTGTTCCCGGTCTGTCTCTCTCGCTCCCTGTTCCCGGTCTGTCTCTCTCGCTCCCTGTTCCCTGTCTGTCTCTCTCGCTCCCTGTTCCCTGTCTGTCTCTCTCGCTCCCTGTCTGTCTCTCTCGCTCCCTGTTCCCGGTCTGTCTCTCTCGCTCCCTGTTCCCGGTCTGTCTCTCTCGCTCCCTGTTCCCTGTCTGTCTCTCTCGCTCCCTGTTCCCGGTCTGTCTCTCTCGCTCCCTGTCTGTCTCTCTCGCTCCCTGTTCCCGGTCTGTCTCTCTCGCTCCCTGTCTCTCTCGCTCCCTGTCTCTCTCGCTCCCCATTCCCTGTGAAGTTCCCGTCTTCTTTCCCCAGAGACGTCTTCGCATACACATGTAGCGCCGGAGACGGTGTGCGCGCCGATGAATTGCGTACGCTAAGCGTTGCCTCCTTCTTCTTTCCTAGCCTGACCTGCAGCGGGGAGAAGAGAAGACGCGAGCAGGAGAGCAAATACATCGAAGAGCTGGCCGAGCTGATCTCAGCCAACCTCAGCGACATCGACAACTTCAACGTCAAACCCGACAAATGTGCCATCCTGAAAGAGACCGTCCGGCAGATCCGCCAGATTAAAGAACAAGGTACTCCCCCATCCCATCCGCTCCGCTCCGCCCCTATCCATTCCGATCCAATCCGATCCACTCTGATCCGCCCCTATCCATTCCGATCCAATCCGATCCGCCTCCACATTGTCTTTGGAACGGTCAATTGGAGATTTGATTTGGTATTGTGGAAAGAGGACCTGTCACTGTTTATCAATGTTTAATGGGTTAATGACCCCCCCCCCCCCCCGCTTTATACTTACCTGAGCCTCGGTCTCCATCCAGCGCTCGGCCCTGGAGCAGCGGCTCTCTCCCTCCTCACTGGCTGCGATTGACAGCAGCAGGCGCCAATGGCGCATGCTGCTGTCAATCGCAGCCAGTGAGGAGGGGGTGGGGCTTAGCTGCACTGTGTGCGTGGCAATGGACACACACAGCCGGCTCAGGAGAGAGCACACACGAGTGCCCCCATAGCAGATTGCCCACGGTGGAGGGGAAATCACTTTAGCTTACATGAATGAAAGGTCCACCTCCTCCATTCATAGGAGGTGTATTATACATTCAATGAATGAAAAGCTGTCTATGAAAGACATGTTGTCATCCTCCATTTATATAATGTGTGATATAGGTCCGCCTCCTCCATTCATAGGTGAATGATGCCTTCAAGGAATGAAAGGTCCTCCCATTCGTAGCTTTTCATTCATAGAAGTCATAATTCACCTATGAATGGGAGGAGTCAGACCTTTCATTCATAGCTTTTCATTCATAGAAGGCAGAATTCACCTATGAATGTAGAAGGAGGCGGAGCTTTCATTCATAAAAGGCATCATTCATCTATGAATGGAGGAGGACCTTTTTGTTCATAGATAGGTGAATTATGTTTTCTAGGAATGAAAAGCGATCAATGAATGAATGGTCCTCCTCCTCCCATTTATAGGTGAATTAGGTCTTCTAGAAATATAAAATTCATCTATGAATAAAAGGTCCTCCCATTCGTAGCTTTTCATTCATAAAAGTCATAATTCACCTATGAATGGGAGGAGATGGACTTTTCATTCATAGAAGGCATCCTTCACCTATGAATGGAGGAGGACCTTATATTTATAGGTGAATGATGCCTTTTATGAATGAAAAGCAATCTGTGAATGAAAAGCGATCTATGAATGAAAGGTGAATTCTGCCTTCTATGAATGAAAGGTCCTCCTTCTCCTACATTCATAGGTGAATTATGCCTTCTGTGAATGAACGGTCCGCCTCCTCCTCCCATTCATAGGTGAATTATGCCTTCTATGAATGAAAGGTGAATTATGCCTTCTATGAATGAACGGTCCACCTCCTCCTCCCATTCATAAGTGAATTATGCCTTCTGTGAATGAAAGGTCCACCTCCTCCTACATTCATAGGTGAATTATGCCTTCTATAAATGAAAGCTCCGCCTCCTTCTACATTCATAGGTGAATTATGCCTTCTATGAATGAAAGGTCCGCCTCCTACATTCATAGGTGAATTATGCCTTCTATAAATGAAAGCTCCGCCTCCTTCTACATTCATAGGTGAATTATGCCTTCTATGAATGAAAGGTCCGCCTCCTCCTACATTCATAGGTGAATTATGCCTTCTATGAATGAAAGGTCCGCCTCCTTCTACATTCATATGTGAATTCTGCCTTCTGTGAATGAAAGGTCCGCCTCCTCCTACATTCATAGGTGAATTATGCCTTCTATGAATGAAAGGTCCGCCTCCTTCTACATTCATATGTGAATTCTGCCTTCTGTGAATGAAAGGTCCGCCTCCTCCTACATTCATAGGTGAATTATGCCTTCTATGAATGAAAGGTCCGCCTCCTTCTACATTCATATGTGAATTCTGCCTTCTGTGAATGAAAGGTCCGCCTCCTCCTACATTCATAGGTGAATTATGCCTTCTATGAATGAAAGGTCCGCCTCCTTCTACATTCATATGTGAATTCTGCCTTCTGTGAATGAAAGGTCCGCCTCCTCCTACATTCATAGGTGAATTATGCCTTCTATGAATGAAAGGTCCGCCTCCTTCTACATTCATATGTGAATTCTGCCTTCTGTGAATGAAAGGTCCGCCTCCTCCTACATTCATAGGTGAATTATGCCTTCTATGAATGAACGGTCCGCCTCCTCCTCCCATTCATAGGTGAATTATGCCTTCTGTGAATGAACGGTCCACCTCCTCCTCCCATTCATAGGTGAATTCTGCCTTCTATGAATGAAAGGTCCGCCTCCTACATTCATAGGTGAATTATGCCTTCTATGAATGAACGGTCCACCTCCTCCTCCCATTCATAGGTGAATTCTGCCTTCTATGAATGAAAGGTCCGCCTCCTACATTCATAGGTGAATTATGCCTTCTATGAATGAAAGCTCTGCCTCCTTCTACATTCATAGGTGAATTATGCCTTCTATGAATGAAAGGTCCGCCTCCTCCTCCCATTCATAGAAGGTATATTTCACGTATGAATGGGGGGGGCATCATTCCATGCCCAGTGTTCGGCCTCCTCGGTTTTATTGGCATTACACAAATCTTCTTCTCCGCCTCCTCCGTTGTCTGCGATCAGCTGACAGCGATCACCAACTGACAGCGATCACCAACTGACAGCGATCACCAACTGACAGCGATCACCAGCTGACAGCGATCACCAGCTGACAGCGATCACCAGCTGACAGCGATCACCAGCTGACAGCGATCACCAGCTGACAGCGATCACCAACTGACAGCGATCACCAGCTGACAGCGATCACCAACTGACAGCGATCACCAGCTGGCTCCCATTGTTCCCGACTCTCAGCCCCTCCCCCGAGGCTGCAAATAGTCCCAGCAGAAGACCTCCGTCTATAAACATCTCATTGGCCTCCAGGTTCTCGCACATCTCAGGAGGGGTTTTCTCCTCTCCAAGTCATGAAGGTTTCCAGGCCGACGTTTGGCGACTCGAACCTTCAGCTCCCTCCACGTATTTTCTATGGGATTAAGGTCTGGAGACCGGCTAGGCCACTCCAGGACCTTTAATGTGCTTCTTCTTGAGCCTCTCCTTCGTTCCCTTGGCCGTGTGTTTTGGGTCATTGTCATGCTGGAAGACCCGTTCCATGACCCGTCGTCAGTGCCCTGGGTGAGGGGAGGAGGTTCTCACCCAAGATTTGAGGGTACATGGCCCCGCCCTCTGTGTTACCGAGCCATTGAACGGGTGTACCTAATAAAGTGTCCGGTGAGTGCGGTTCCTGAGCCGCGGTGGAGGACGGCGATCTGTTTACAGAGAGACTCTTTGTATTTGGCCTATAAAACAGAAGAAGTGTCGGGAATGGTGGGAGGAGGCCTATAAATGTGTGGTGGAAGTCCTTCTCATGCTCCTCGTTCAATAAACCCGCTTTATAAACTGACCACGCCGGGGACGCTCCTCTCATTGTGGTGGCACGAGTATAAGCCTAGGGTGAGAAATGCAGCAGCTACTGTAAGTGGAAAAGAGGGTCAACAGTGCCCATTCGCCGCCTTGCTATGCCCATTTTCAGCCCATATGCTGCTTCACTGTGCCCACCTGCAGCCTCGCTGTGCACAATTGTCAGTTAAAGTAACGCAGTGCCGTGTTTAAAAAAAAAAGGCCTGGTCATAAAGGATGGGGGGTAAATCTTCCAGGGGTCAAGATATGATGTCTGTTTAATGAGCCTGGCCTGTGGATAAATCTTTTTTTTATTTATTTTTTAGGAAAGGCGTCCTCCAATGACGACGATGTCCAGAAGGCAGACGTGTCGTCCACGGGGCAGGGGGTGATCGATAAGGATTCTTTGGGGCCCCTCCTACTACAGGTAGGTACAGCCGTAGTAACTCTGTCATGTGACCTGGACGCTCTGGTGGGACGATGCCGTTTCTGACGTGACTTTGGCACGCTTCTGTCCTCAGGCTCTGGACGGATTCCTGTTTGTGGTGAACCGGGAAGGCAGCATTGTGTTCGTATCGGAGAACGTCACGCAGTACTTACAGTACAAGCAGGAGGATCTGGTCAACACCAGCGTGTACACCATCCTGCATGAGGACGACCGCAAGGACTTCCTCAAGAACCTCCCCAAATCCACAGGTAGGTTGGTGTATGAAGCAAGCCCTTCAAACTTCCCTCATGACCTCATCCCAGATCCCTCATGACCTCGTCCCAGATCCCTCATGACCTCGTCCCAGATCCCTCATGACCTCGTCCCAGATCCCTCATGACCTCCTCCCAGATCCCTCATGACCTCCTCCCAGATCCCTCATGACCTCATCCCACTTCCCTCATGACCTCGTCCCAGATCCCTCATGACCTCGTCCCAGATCCCTCATGACCTTGTCCCAGATCCCTCATGACCTTGTCCCACTTCCCTCATGACCTCCTCCCAGATCCCTCATGACCTCCTCCCAGATCCCTCATGACCTCGTCCCAGATCCCTCATGACCTCGTCCCACTTCCCTCATGACCTCCTCCCAGATCCCTCATGACCTCCTCCCAGATCCCTCATGACCTCCTCCCAGATCCCTCATGACCTCCTCCCAGATCCCTCCAAGATCCCTCATGACCTCCTCCCAGATCCCTCATGACCTCGTCCCAGATCCCTCATGACCTCGTCCCAGATCCCTCATGACCTCGTCCCAGATCCCTCATGACCTCGTCCCAGATCCCTCATGACCTCGACCCGGTTCCCTCATGACCTCATCCCAGATCCCTCACGACCTCACAACCCGGTTCCCTCACGACCTCACAACCCGGTTCCCTCATGACCTCATCCCAGATCCCTCACGACCTCACAACCCGGTTCCCTCACGACCTCACAACCCAGTTCCCTCACGACCTCACAACCCGGTTCCCTCACGACCTCACAACCCGGTTCCCTCACGACCTCACAACCCGGTTCCCTCATGACCTCATCCCAGATCCCTCACGACCTCACAACCCGGTTCTCTCACGACCTCACAACCCGGTTCCCTCATGACCTCATCCCAGATCCCTCACGACCTCACAACCTGGTTCCCTCACGACCGCACAACCCGGTTCCCTCACGACCTCACAACCCGGTTCCCTCACAACCCGGTTCCCTCACGACCTCGTCCCAGATCCCTCACAACCTCACAACCCGGTTCCCCCATGACCTCGTCCCAGATCCCTCACGACCTCACAACCTGGTTCCCTCACGACCTCACAACCCGGTTCCCTCATGACCTCACAACCCGGTTCCCTCACGACCTCACAACCCGGTTCCCTCACGACCTCACAACCTGGTTCCCTCACGACCTCACAACCCGGTTCCCTCATGACCTCACAACCCGGTTCCCTCACAACCCGGTTCCCTCACAACCCGGTTCCCTCACAACCCGGTTCCCTCACGACCTCGTCCCAGATCCCTCACGACCTCACAACCCGGTTCCCTCATGACCTCGTCCCAGATCCCTCACGACCTCACAACCTGGTTCCCTCACGACCTCACAACCTGGTTCCCTCACGACCTCACAACCCGGTTCCCTCATGACCTCGTCCCAGATCCCTCACGACCTCGTCCCAGATCCCTCACGACCTCACAACCCGGTTCCCTCATGACCTCGTCCCAGATCCCTCACGACCTCACAACCTGGTTCCCTCACGACCTCGTCCCAGATCCCTCACGACCTCACAACCTGGTTCCCTCACGACCTCGTCCCAGATCCCTCACGACCTCACAACCTGGTTCCCTCACGACCTCGTCCCAGATCCCTCACGACCTCACAACCTGGTTCCCTCATGACCTCGTCCCAGATCCCTCACGACCTCACAACCTGGTTCCCTCACGACCTCACAACCTGGTTCCCTCACGACCTCACAACCCGGTTCCCTCATGACCTCGTCCCAGATTCCTCACGACCTCACAACCTGGTTCCCTCACGACCTCACAACCTGGTTCCCTCACGACCTCACAACCCGGTTCCCTCATGACCTCGTCCCAGATCCCTCACGACCTCACAACCCGGTTCCCTCATGACCTCGTCCCAGATCCCTCACGACCTCGTCCCAGATCCCTCACGACCTCACAACCCGGTTCCCTCATGACCTCGTCCCAGATCCCTCACGACCTCACAACCCGGTTCCCTCATGACCTCGTCCCAGATCCCTCACGACCTCGTCCCAGATCCCTCACGACCTCACAACCCGGTTCCCTCATGACCTCGTCCCAGATCCCTCACGACCTCACAACCCGGTTCCCTCATGACCTCGTCCCAGATCCCTCACGACCTCGTCCCAGATCCCTCACGACCTCACAACCCGGTTCCCTCATGACCTCGTCCCAGATCCCTCACGACCTCACAACCCGGTTCCCTCACGACCTCACAACCCGGTTCCCTCACGACCTCACAACCCGGTTCCCTCATGACCTCACAACCCGGTTCCCTCACAACCCGGTTCCCTCACAACCCGGTTCCCTCACAACCCGGTTCCCTCACGACCTCACAACCTGGTTCCCTCATGACCTCACAACCCGGTTCCCTCACAACCCGGTTCCCTCACGACCTCACAACCTGGTTCCCTCATGACCTCACAACCCGGTTCCCTCACAACCTGGTTCCCTCACGACCTCACAACCCGGTTCCCTCATGACCTCGTCCCAGATCCCTCACGACCTCACAACCTGGTTCCCTCACGATCTCTGGAAATGTATTATTGCATTACCACTTGCTTTGTTGTCGCCTTGGAAACGTGGACCTTTAGTAGTAAATAAACAATTAACCTGGAACCATCTCCTCTTATGAAAGTTAACGGGGTGCCGTGGTCGAATGAGACCCCCAGACAGAAGAGTCACACCTTCAACTGTCGCATGTTGGTGAAGATGCCAATGGACCACCTGGAAGACGGAGGCGGCGGTATGGACCCGCGGCAGAGATACGAGACCATGCAGTGCTTCGCCTTATCGCAGCCGCGTGCCATGATGGAGGAGGGGGAAGGTCAGTGACTCGCCTACAATGCATGTTGTCCAATCATTTTTCCATGTCGCTTGTAGAACTTTAGGAAAATAAATGGTTCACAAGGACATAATATCTTGAAGTCGAAAGATCCTATTGATGATCTCCTAGTGTCTCTGGGTGTCTGGTTTGGGATGGAGACTGGGCCGGACCATTTTTATCGGTCACTAATAGTTGGTGGGTGTCTCCAATGGGGAATGAGGAAAGGGGTCACAGGCTCCATAGGGAGTGAGGAAAGGGGTCAGGGGCTCCGTGGGGAGTAGGGAAAGGGGTCACAGGCTCCATAGGGAGTGAGGAAAGGGGTCAGGGGCTCCGTGGGGAGTAGGGAAAGGGGTCACAGGCTCCGTGGTGAGTGAGGAAAGGGGTCAGGGGCTCCGTGGGGAGTAAGGAAAGGGGTCACTGGCTCTGTGGTGAGTGAGGAAAGGGGTCACAGGCTCCGTGGTGAGTGAGGAAAGGGGTCACAGGCTCCATGGGGAGTGAGGAAAGGGGTCAGGGGCTCCGTGGGGAGTAAGGAAAGGGGTCAGGGGCTCCGTGGGGAGTAAGGAAAGGGATCACAGGCTCCGTGGTGAGTGAGGAAAGGGGTCATGGGCTCCGTGGTGAGTGAGGAAAGGGGTCATGGGCTCCATGGGGAGTGAGGAAAGGGGTCAGGGGCTCCATGGGGAGTGAACAAAGGGGTCACAGGCTCCATGGGGAGTAAGGAAAGGGGTCACGGCCTCCGTGGGGAGTGAGGAAAGGGGTCACGGACTCCTTGGGGAGTGAGGAAAGGGGTCAGGGGCTCCGTGGGAAGTGAGGAAAGGGGTCAGGGACCCCCTGGGGAGTGAGGAAAGGGGTCACGGGCTCCATGGGGAGTGAGGAAAGGGGTCACGGACCCCTTGGGGAGTGAGGAAAGGGGTCACGGGCTCCATGGGGAGTGAGGAAAGGGGTCACGGCCCCCGTGGGAAGTGAGGAAAGGGGTCAGGGGCTCCGTGGGAAGTGAGGAAAGGGGTCACGGACCCCTTGGGGAGTGAGGAAAGGGGTCACGGGCTCCATGGGGAGTGAGGAAAGGGGTCACGGCCCCCGTGGGAAGTGAGGAAAGGGGTCAGGGGCTCCGTGGGAGTGAGGAAAGGGGTCACGGGCCCCTAGGGGAGTGAGGAAAGGGGTCACAGGCCCCGTGGGAAGTGAGGAAAGGGGTCAGGGGCTCAGTATTGTATAAAGCAGAGAGGTTGGGCCTGTTATTCAGTGTTATTTCCCTGGAATATTAGACTTCTGTCATTGTTGTGTTTTATATAATTCATATCTATTCTGTTTGATGTTTTACCCCCCACTTATGTTTTTTCAGACCTGCAATCCTGCATGATTTGTGTGGCCAGACGCTTCACAACCATAGAGAGAGGCTTCTCCGCCAACCCAGAGAGCTTCATTACCCGGCATGACCTTTCAGGTGAGACGCGGCTGCTGCAGCGGTATGTGGGGACGGGCGGGTGTACCGGCGGGCGGGCGGGCCGTGCCCGAGCCCCAGTCTGTTTACTCCAGATAATACAAGCAATGCACTGCAGATGTTATCAGGAGAGACTGACAGCAGCTCACTCCCGCCACCTGCTGGCTGCCCGATGCATTGCATGTCAGCAAATCAATCGCTCTCCTTCCTGGATGGATGTGGAAAGGAAGAATCGGATTGATGCATCGCTGCAGAAGACGCAGGAAATCTCTTCTACCCGTCTGATATTTTTATTCTGCAGATGTTTCCCTCTCCTTTGGGGTGGACTCAGCAGGGGCTTTACCAGTCTCCTCTCCGTGTCACAACAACAACAACAACAACAACAACAACAACAACAACGTGCTTTCCTGATTATTATAATGAGCATTTTATGAAAGGAGCGTCATGGAAAAATGTCCTCCTAGACGGCTGCTGGCAAGAAGAAGCTGCCCCCCCCCCCAAACCACCGCCTCCACCCCTTTCCCCCCCACACAACCCCTTTCCCCCCCACACAACCCCTTTCCCCACCCCACCCCTTTCCCCACCCCTTTCCCCACTCCCCCCACACCACCCTTTCTCCCCCACACCACCCTCTCCACCCCTCCCCCCCCCCCCCCCACACCACCCTTTCTCCCCCACACCACCCTCTCCACCCCTTTTTCCCCCCCACACCACCCTCTCCATCCCTTTTTCCCCCCCACACCACCCTCTCCACCCCTTCCCCCCCCTCCCCCCACACCACCCTCTCCACCCCTCCCACACCACCCTCTCCACCCCTTTCCCCCCCACACCACCCTCTCCACCCCTTTCCCCCCAAACCACTCCCTCCACCCCTTCCCCCCCCCCCCCCCCCGGGGGGAAAGAGGTGTGGGGTGGCAGGGAAGGGGTGGTGTGAGTGGGGGGGGGGGGGGGGGAGAGACCGCTTCTTCTTGCCAGCAGCCGTCTAGGAGGACATTTTTCCATGACGCTCCTTTCATAAAATGCTCATTATAATAATCAGGAAAGCACGTTGCTGTTGTTGTTGTTGTTGTTGTTGTTGTTGTTGTTCTATGTTGTGACACGGAGAGGAGACTGGTAAAGCCCCTGCTGAGTCCACCCCAAAGGAGAGGGACACATCTGCAGAATGAAAATGTCAGACGGGTGGGAGAGCTTCCCTGCGTCTTCACATATCACAACCGTGGCGGGTGGTGCTAAATATTTCGGGAGGGGGGGGTGTAAACTAACCCCCCCCCCCCCTCCAAAGGTGAACTTCTCTTTTAAAGTGCTTTATATATGTGGGAGAAGTTTTGTCAGCAGTATTGGAGCAATGGGAGATCTGCTGTCCTTCACCTCCATGGACTCCGTTGTCCCTCCCTCCATACCCCGGGTGAGGGCTCATTCACTTGTCTGTACATGACCTAGGACAGTGATGGAGAACCAGATGTTTTGGAACTACATTTCCCATGATGCTCCACTCCACTGCAGAGTGCAAGAGAATCATGGGAAATGTAGTTCCAAAACATCTGGGGGTGCCGAGGTTCCCCATCACTGACCTAGAACATGGGGGCTCAACCTGGGGCCCTCCAACTGTTGTAAAACTACAAGTCCCATCATTCCTCAGCCTGTGAGAGTCACACTTGTGCCTGTCAGCCTTGCAATGTATCATGGGACGTGTAGTTTTGTAACACCTTGAAGGCCACAGGTTGAGCACCCATGACCTAGGACAGTGATGGAGAACCTTGGCACCCCAGATGTTTTGGAACTACATTTCCCATGAGGCACAGGCACTCTGCAGTGTAGTGGAGCATCATGGGAAATGTAGTTCCAAAACATCTGGGGTTCCAAAGTTCGCCATCACTGACCTAGAACATGGGGGCTCAACCTGGGGCCCTCCAACTGTTGGTCCCATCATTTCTTCAGCCTTTGGGAAGTCATGCTTGTGCCTGTCAGCCTTGCAAGGCATCATGGGACGTGTAGTTTTGTAACACCTTGAAGGCCACAGGTTGAGCCCCCATGACCTAGGACAGTGATGGAGAACCTCGGCACCCCAGATGTTTTGGAACTACATTTCCCATGAGGCTCATGCACTCTGCAGTGTAGTGGAGCATCATGGGAAATGTAGTTCCAAAACATCTGGGGTTCCAAAGTCCTCCATCACTGTCCTAGAACAACCATTAACTCAACCCAAATTCCGGGAACACTCGTTGTTACTTGGGGGATGAACACCCAACACTGACTTTGTGAGTGTCCGGCCTTCCATGGCCTTCATCGTTCTCCGTCCATCAGTGTTCCTGATCACCTTGGTGACTTTGAGGTTCCTCTGAACTCTTTTATCCGCTTCTAACAGGCAAAGTGGTAAATATCGACCCCAACTCCCTACGGAACTCGATGAGGCCGGGCTTCGAGGACACGATCCGCCGCTGTATCCAGAGGTTCCTGTGTCACAGCGACGGGCAGCAGTGGACCTCCAAACGCCACTATCAGGAAGGTGAGGCCTTTGTTCCACATTCGTGTATCTTTTCTTTTCTTTTCTTTATTTCTTTTTTATTACAGCGGAACCTCGGATTACAAATATAATCCGTTTCCAGGAGAACGCTCGTAATCCAAAGCACTCGTATATCAAAGCCAGTTTCCCCATTGAAGTCATTGGAAACAAAAATAATTTGTTCCGCATTGACTTCAGTACCCTGTTTCCCTGAAAATAAGACCTACGCCAAAAAATAAGACCCCCCCCCCCCACAACCCCTCTATGGGGTGAACGTCTCTCGCTAAGCCAACTGCATTGCATTGTGGGACGCTGAAGTGAGGTACTTCCAATGATGGGTTCACAATTGCTCCCAATGACCCCAATGATGGGGGGCACAATTGCTCCCAATGACCCCAATGATGGGGCACAATTGCTCCCAATGACCCCAATGATGGGGGGCACAATTGCTCCCAATGACCCCAATGATGGGGTGAAAACTCCTCCTAGTGACCCCAATGATGGGGGGCACAATTGCTCCCAATGACCCCAATGATGGGGGGCACAATTGCTCCCAATGACCCCAATGATGGGGGGCACAATTGCTCCCAATGACCCCAATGATGGGGGGCACAATTGCTCCCAATGACCCCAATGATGGGGTGAAAACTCCTCCTAGTGACCCCAATGATGGGGGGCACAATTGCTCCCAATGACCCCAATGATGGGGGGCACAATTGCTCCCAATGACCCCAATGATGGGGGGCACAATTGCTCCCAATGACCCCAATGATGGGGGGCACAATTGCTCCCAATGACCCCAATGATGGGGTGAAAACTCCTCCTAGTGACCCCAATGATGGGGCACAATTCCTCCCAGTGTCACCAGTGATGGGGCACAATTCCTCCCAGTGTCACCAGTGATGGGGCACAATTCCTGCTACTAAAACAAATGATTGGGCACTATTTTTTCCCCACTGACGTTGTGACCTTTTCTACTTCCAATGGCCACAGTCTGCCCCCCCACCCACCCCTAAAATCTAGAGCAGGGGGTCTCCAAACTGCGGCCCGAGGGCCAGATGTGGCCCTTTGCTAGCCTTTATCTGGCCCTTGGGGTACAATTCCTCCCACTGATACGAGGCACTATTCCTGCCACTGACAAAAACAATGGGGCACTATATCGTCCACTAATACCAATGATGGGATACTATTCCTCCTACTAATAGGGGGGGGGGGGGGTACTCCTCCTCCTATTGACCACCAACTCTGAGGCCATATTTGTTCTCACTGATGCCGGGCCCGTGACATTTTCTTCCCCCGCTGGCCCCACAATCCGGCCCCCCGAAAGTCTGAAGGGCAACAATGTGTGCCTTTGTTTGAAAAAGTTTGGAGACCCCCTGATGTAGAGTATTAGGCTGCAGTTTTTCTCCCAGCCACTAGAGGGGGCTGGTTTGCTCGGTATGTCCTCCTCTTGTGCAGTGTGGGCAGGAAGTGGAAGAGCGGCCATCTTGTTGGAACATGTGGATGAAAGATTAGTGAGACACGGAAACCTCTTGTGGTTGGATAATGGAGCGTGAGTACTACCCGGGGGAGGGGTGCATGGAGCACACAGGACACCGTTATTATATATTGCAATCATAGGAAATAAAGACAATACAGTACTTGTAGTGGAACTGATCTGTACGGGGGTCAGTGCATGTATGGGAGGCGTGTCTCCAGATTGGCGTGTGTTTGATATGTTGGGGGGTTACATGTAGGTTGCACTGAAGCTGCATAGAATCTGCATTCAGGATGCGTTTGTCTAGTCCTGCAAAAACGAGTATTGGGGCAGGTGCAGCGCAATGTGACATTTTCTGCATGGAGCTGCATCTTTACAGGCGTGTCTGCATAGAGCTGCATCTTTACAGGCGTGTCTGCATGGAGCTGCATCTTTACAGGCGTGTCTGCATGGAGCTGCATCTTTACAGGCGTGTCTGCATGGAGCTGCATCTTTACAGGCGTGTCTGCATGGAGCTGCATCTTTACAGGCGTGTCTGCATGGAGCTGCATCTTTACAGGCGTGTCTGCATGGAGCTGCATCTTTACAGGCGTGTCTGCATAGAGCTGCATCTTTACAGGCGTGTCTGCATGGAGCTGCATCTTTACAGGCGTGTCTGCATGGAGCTGCATCTTTACAGGCGTGTCTGCGTGGAGCTGCATCTTTACAGGCGTGTCTGCATGGAGCTGCATCTTTACAGGCGTGTCTGCATGGAGCTGCATCTTTACAGGCGTGTCTGCATGGAGCTGCATCTTTACAGGCGTGTCTGCATAGAGCTGCATCTTTACAGGCGTGTCTGCATGGAGCTGCATCTTTACAGGCGTGTCTGCATGGAGCTGCATCTTTACAGGCGTGTCTGCATAGAGCTGCATCTTTACAGGCGTGTCTGCATAGAGCTGCATCTTTACAGGCGTGTCTGCATGGAGCTGCATCTTTACAGGCGTGTCTGCATGGAGCTGCATCTTTACAGGCGTGTCTGCATGGAGCTGCATCTTTACAGGCGTGTCTGCATGGAGCTGCATCTTTACAGGCGTGTCTGCATGGAGCTGCATCTTTACAGGCGTGTCTGCGTGGAGCTGCATCTTTACAGGCGTGTCTGCATGGAGCTGCATCTTTACAGGCGTGTCTGCATGGAGCTGCATCTTTACAGGCGTGTCTGCATGGAGCTGCATCTTTACAGGCGTGTCTGCATGGAGCTGCATCTTTACAGGCGTGTCTGCATGGAGCTGCATCTTTACAGGCGTGTCTGCATGGAGCTGCATCTTTACAGGCGTGTCTGCATAGAGCTGCATCTTTACAGGCGTGTCTGCATAGAGCTGCATCTTTACAGGCGTGTCTGCATGGAGCTGCATCTTTACAGGCGTGTCTGCGTGGAGCTGCATCTTTACAGGCGTGTCTGCGTGGAGCTGCATCTTTACAGGCGTGTCTGCGTGGAGCTGCATCTTTACAGGCGTGTCTGCGTGGAGCTGCATCTTTACAGGCGTGTCTGCGTACAGCTACATCTTTACAGGCGTGTCTGCGTGGAGCTGCATCTTTACAGGCGTGTCTGCATAGAGCTGCATCTTTACAGGCGTGTCTGCGTGGAGCTGCATCTTTACAGGCGTGTCTGCGTGGAGCTGCATCTTTACAGGCGTGTCTGCATGGAGCTGCATCTTTACAGGCGTGTCTGCGTACAGCTACATCTTTACAGGCGTGTCTGCGTGGAGCTGCATCTTTACAGGCGTGTCTGCATAGAGCTGCATCTTTACAGGCGTGTCTGCGTGGAGCTGCATCTTTACAGGCGTGTCTGCGTAGAGCTGCATCTTTACAGGCGTGTCTGCATAGAGCTGCATCTTTACAGGCGTGTCTGCATAGAGCTGCATCTTTACAGGCGTGTCAGTGTGGAGCTGCATCTTTACAGGCGTGTCTGCATAGAGCTGCATCTTTACAGGCGTGTCTGCGTACAGCTGCATCTTTACAGGCGTGTCTGCGTACAGCTGCATCTTTACAGGCGTGTCTGCGTACAGCTGCATCTTTACAGGCGTGTCTGCATAGAGCTGCATCTTTACAGGCGTGTCTGCATGGAGCTGCATCTTTACAGGCGTGTCTGCATAGAGCTGCATCTTTACAGGCGTGTCTGCATAGAGCTGCATCTTTACAGGCGTGTCTGCGTAGAGCTGCATCTTTACAGGCGTGTCTGCATGGAGCTGCATCTTTACAGGCGTGTCTGCGTAGAGCTGCATCTTTACAGGCGTGTCTGCGTGGAGCTGCATCTTTACAGGCGTGTCTGCGTGGAGCTGCATCTTTACAGGCGTGTCTGCATGGAGCTGCATCTTTACAGGCGTGTCTGCGTACAGCTACATCTTTACAGGCGTGTCTGCATAGAGCTGCATCTTTACAGGCGTGTCTGCGTGGAGCTGCATCTTTACAGGCGTGTCTGCGTAGAGCTGCATCTTTACAGGCGTGTCTGCATAGAGCTGCATCTTTACAGGCGTGTCTGCATAGAGCTGCATCTTTACAGGCGTGTCTGTGTGGAGCTGCATCTTTACAGGCGTGTCTGCATAGAGCTGCATCTTTACAGGCGTGTCTGCGTACAGCTGCATCTTTACAGGCGTGTCTGCGTACAGCTGCATCTTTACAGGCGTGTCTGCGTACAGCTGCATCTTTACAGGCGTGTCTGCGTACAGCTGCATCTTTACAGGCGTGTCTGCATAGAGCTGCATCTTTACAGGCGTGTCTGCATGGAGCTGCATCTTTACAGGCGTGTCTGCATAGAGCTGCATCTTTACAGGCGTGTCTGCATAGAGCTGCATCTTTACAGGCGTGTCTGCGTAGAGCTGCATCTTTACAGGCGTGTCTGCATGGAGCTGCATCTTTACAGGCGTGTCTGCGTAGAGCTGCATCTTTACAGGCGTGTCTGCATGGAGCTGCATCTTTACAGGCGTGTCTGCGTGGAGCTGCATCTTTACAGGCGTGTCTGCATGGAGCTGCATCTTTACAGGCGTGTCTGCATAGAGCTGCATCTTTACAGGCGTGTCTGCATAGAGCTGCATCTTTACAGGCGTGTCTGCATAGAGCTGCATCTTTACAGGCGTGTCTGCGTAGAGCTGCATCTTTACAGGCGTGTCTGCATGGAGCTGCATCTTTACAGGCGTGTCTGCATGGAGCTGCATCTTTATAGGCGTGTCTGCGTGGAGCTGCATCTTTACAGGCGTGTCTGCATGGAGCTGCATCTTTACAGGCGTGTCTGCATGGAGCTGCATCTTTACAGGCGTGTCTGCGTAGAGCTGCATCTTTACAGGCGTGTCTGCATGGAGCTGCATCTTTACAGGCGTGTCTGCATAGAGCTGCATCTTTACAGGCGTGTCTGCATAGAGCTGCATCTTTACAGGCGTGTCTGCGTAGAGCTGCATCTTTACAGGCGTGTCTGCATGGAGCTGCATCTTTACATCTTTACAGGCGTGTCTGCGTGGATATCTTTACAGGCGTGTCTGCGTAGCTGCATCTTTACAGGCGTGTCTGCATAGAGCTGCATCTTTACAGGCGTGTCTGCAGCTGCATCTTTACAGGCGTGTCTGCGTAGGCGTGTCTGCAGCTGCATCTTTACAGGCGTGTCTGCATAGAGCTGCATCTTTACAGGCGTGTCTGCATAGAGCTGCATCTTTACAGGCGTGTCTGCATGTGCATCTTTACAGGCGTGTCTGCAGCTGCATCTTTACAGGCGTGTCTGCATAGAGCTGCATCTTTACAGGCGTGTCTGCGTACAGCTGCATCTTTACAGGCGTGTCTGCGTACAGCTGCATCTTTACAGGCGTGTCTGCGTACAGCTGCATCTTTACAGGCGTGTCTGCATAGAGCTGCATCTTTACAGGCGTGTCTGCATGGAGCTGCATCTTTACAGGCGTGTCTGCATAGAGCTGCATCTTTACAGGCGTGTCTGCATAGAGCTGCATCTTTACAGGCGTGTCTGCGTAGAGCTGCATCTTTACAGGCGTGTCTGCATGGAGCTGCATCTTTACAGGCGTGTCTGCGTGGAGCTGCATCTTTACAGGCGTGTCTGCATGGAGCTGCATCTTTACAGGCGTGTCTGCATAGAGCTGCATCTTTACAGGCGTGTCTGCATAGAGCTGCATCTTTACAGGCGTGTCTGCATAGAGCTGCATCTTTACAGGCGTGTCTGCGTAGAGCTGCATCTTTACAGGCGTGTCTGCATGGAGCTGCATCTTTACAGGCGTGTCTGCATGGAGCTGCATCTTTATAGGCGTGTCTGCGTGGAGCTGCATCTTTACAGGCGTGTCTGCATGGAGCTGCATCTTTACAGGCGTGTCTGCATGGAGCTGCATCTTTACAGGCGTGTCTGCATGGAGCTGCATCTTTATAGGCGTGTCTGCGTAGAGCTGCATCTTTACAGGCGTGTCTGCATAGAGCTGCATCTTTACAGGCGTGTCTGCATGGAGCTGCATCTTTACAGGCGTGTCTGCATGGAGCTGCATCTTTACAGGCGTGTCTGCGTAGAGCTGCATCTTTACAGGCGTGTCTGCGTGGAGCTGCATCTTTACAGGCGTGTCTGCATGGAGCTGCATCTTTACAGGCGTGTCTGCATAGAGCTGCATCTTTACAGGCGTGTCTGCGTAGAGCTGCATCTTTACAGGCGTGTCTGCGTAGAGCTGCATCTTTACAGGCGTGTCTGCATGGAGCTGCATCTTTACAGGCGTGTCTGCGTGGAGCTGCATCTTTACAGGCGTGTCTGCATGGAGCTGCATCTTTATAGGCGTGTCTGCGTGGAGCTGCATCTTTACAGGCGTGTCTGCATGGAGCTGCATCTTTACAGGCGTGTCTGCATGGAGCTGCATCTTTACAGGCGTGTCTGCATGGAGCTGCATCTTTACAGGCGTGTCTGCGTAGAGCTGCATCTTTACAGGCGTGTCTGCATAGAGCTGCATCTTTACAGGCGTGTCTGCATAGAGCTGCATCTTTATAGGCGTGTCTGCGTGGAGCTGCATCTTTACAGGCGTGTCTGCGTGGAGCTGCATCTTTACAGGCGTGTCTGCATGGAGCTGCATCTTTACAGGCGTGTCTGCGTAGAGCTGCATCTTTACAGGCGTGTCTGCGTAGAGCTGCATCTTTACAGGCGTGTCTGCATAGAGCTGCATCTTTACAGGCTTCCCCGTTCTTGACTGTGGCGCTGTCAGTGATCGTCTGTTCTCTGATATAGGGAACCACAATCAATGATGTCACACCTACAGCCACACCCCCTACAGTTAGAAACACAGATGAGGTCACACTTAACCCCTTCAGCGCCCCCTAGTGGTTAACTCCTAAACTGCAATTGCTATTTTCACAGTAATCGGTGCATTTTTATAGCACTTTTCGCTGTGAAAATGACAACGGTCCCAAAAATGTGTCAAAATCGTCCGATGTGTCCGCCGTAATGTCGCAGTCACGAAAAAAAAATCGCTGATCGCCGCCATTAGTAGTAAAAAAAAAAAAAAAAAATTATAAAAATGCAATAAAACTATCCCCTATTTTGTAAACACTTTTTAAATGTTGCGCAAACCATCGATAAACGCTTATTGCGTTTTTTTTTTTTTTACCAGAAATATGTAGAAGAATACGTATCGGCCTAAACTGAGGGGAAAAAAAGTTTTTATATATTTGTTGGGGGATATTTATTATAGAAAAAAGTAAAAAATATTGATTTTTTTTTTCCAAATTGTCGCTCTATTTTTGTTTGGCGCAAAAAATAAAAACCGCAGAGATGATCAAATACCACCAACAGAAAGCTCTATTTGTGGGGGGGGGGAAAGGACGCCAATTTTGTTTGGGAGCCGCGTCGCACGACCGCGCAATTGTCAGTTAAAGCGACGCAGCGCCGGATCGCAAAAAGGGGCCTGGTCCTTTACCTGCATGATGGTCCGGGTCTTAAGTGGTTAATGGAGGCAGCAGCGTGACCCGGGAGCACGCCCGCATGGGTGCCCCCCCCCCCATGGATAGAGGCTCTCCCTGGGGGGCGTCCGATGGCAGCACACTTCAGGTTTAGCCACGCGTTGGAAATGTATGAAGGAATGACTTGTGCGCTGTCCTCCTGGCTCCTATTGGTTGGGGAGGAGCAGTGCATCCTGGGAGTTCTGTCTGAAGGTTGAGCCTTTGTCCTGTCTTTGTTTTGCAGCGTACGTTCACGGTCACTCGGAGACGCCGCTGTACAGGTTCTCTTTGGCGGATGGCACCATGGTAACGGCGCAGACCAAAAGCAAGTTATTCCGCAACCCCGTCACCAACGATCCTCATGGCTTTGTCTCCACCCACTTCCTACAACGGTATGTGCGAGAATCCTTCTCTACCTATGGTGGCCCTCGAAATATACTCGTGGGCGGGGCGATGTGTGTGTTCAGAGCGGGGGCTCTTTTGTCTTTGAGGGACTCCCATTGGTAAGTTCCCCTGTCCTTAGTATGCTATGAATGAAAGGCATTCATTGTGTACGACTGTCATGTGATAGTTGTGATTGGCTACAGCTATCACATGGTACATATGCACTGTGACGCTGTCTGTGCCATGTGATCACTGAGACCAATCACTGAGATCAACACAGTAGTACACAATGACTGGTTGTTTCCTTTTGTTGCATGCGCCATATTTAAAGGGTAGCTCCACTGTTGTGGACAAAACAATATAGCGTACACAATTGTGACACACAACTGCTATTGTATTTGAATATTATTAAAGAGGACACTACTACTCTGGGGAAGCTGGCAGGATTTTGCTTAAAAAACATTTATTCATTGCGTACTATAGTGAAGCTGTGATTGGCCACAGCTATCACATGGTACAGATGCACTGTGACTGACGCTGTCTGTGCCATGTGATCGCAGATATCAACACAATTGTACACAATGAATGGCTATGAATGAAAGCCATTCATTGTGTACGACTGTCATGTGATCGTTGTGATTGTCTACAGCTATCACATGGTACATATGCACTGTGACTAATGCTGTCTGTGCCATGTCATCACTGAGACCAATCACTTAGATCAACACAATAGTACACAATGAATGGCTATGAATGAAAGCCATTCATTGTGTACGACTGTCATGTGATCGTTGTGATTGTCTACAGCTATCACATGGTACATATGCACTGTGGCTGATGCTGTCTGTGCCATGTCATCACTGAGACCAATCACTGAGATCAACACAATAGTACACAATGAATGGCTATGAATGAAAGCCATTCATTGTGTACGACTGTCATGTGATCGTTGTGATTGTCTACAGCTATCACATGGTACAGATGCAATAAGGACCCCTATGATTAGCTTACAGCTATCACATGGTACAGATGCAATGCGACTGGCGCTGTCTGTACTGTGTGACCACTGAGATCAACACAATAGTACACAATGAATGGCTATGAATGAAAGCCATTCATTATGTACAACTGTCATGTGATCCCTGTGATTTGGCTACAGCTATCACATGGTACAGATGCAATGAGACTGGCACTGTCTGTACTACGTGACCACTGAGATCAACACAATGAATGGCTATGAATGAAAGCCATCCATTATGTACAACTGTCATGTGATCCCTGTGATTTGGCTACAGCTATCACATGGTACAGATGCAATGCGACTGGCGCTGTCTGTACTACGTGACCACTGAGATCAACACAATAGTACACAATGAATGGCTATGAATGAAAGCCATCCATTATGTACAACTGTCATGTGATCCCTTTGATTAGCTTCCAGGTGTCACATGGTACAGATGCAATGAGACCGGCGCTGTCTGTACTACGTGACCACTGAGACCAACACAATAGTACACAATGAATGGCTTTGAATGAAAGCCATTCATTATGTACGACTGTCATGTGATTGGCTACAGCTATCACATGGTACAGATGCAATAAGGATCCCTATGATTAGCTTACAGCTATCACATGGTACAGATGCAATGAGACTGGCACTGTCTGTACTATGTGACCACTGAGATCAACACAATAGTACACAATGAATGGCTATGAATGAAAGCCATTCATTGTGTACAACTGTCATGTGATCGTTGTGATTGGCTACAGCTATCACATGGTACAGATGCAATGAGACTGGCACTGTCTGTACTATGTGACCACTGAGATCAACACAATAGTACACAATGAAAGCCATTCATTGTGTACAACTGTCATGTGATCGTTGTGATTGGCTACAGCAGTGTTTCTCAACTCCAGTCCTCAAGGCGCGCCAACAGGTTAATGTTTTCAGGATTTCCCTCCGGTGAGACGGCTGTCATAATTACTAAGGCAGTAAAACTGATCGAATCACCTGTGCAAAATAATATAAAGCCTAAAAACATGACCTGTTGTTGCGCCTTGAGGACTGGATTTGAGAAACACTGGGCTACAGCTATCACATGGTACAGATGCCATGAGACCGGCGCTGTCTGTACTATGTGATCACTGAGACCAATCACTGAGATCAACACAATAGCACACAATGAATGGCTTTGAATGAAAGCCATTCATTGCGTACGACTGTCATGTGATCCCTGTGATTGGCTACAGCTATCACATGGTACAGATGCAATAAGGATCCCTATGATTAGCTTACAGCTATCACATGGTACAGATGCAATGAGACCGGCGCTGTCTGTACTATGTGATCACTGAGACTAAGCCCTGAGATCAACACAATAGCACACAATGAGTGGCTTTGAATGAAAGCCATTCATTGCGTACAGCTGTCATGTGATCCCTGTGATTGGCTACAGCTATCACATGGTACATATGCAATGAGACCGGCGCTGTCTGTACCATGTGATCGCTGAGACCAATCCCTGAGATCAACACAATGAATGGCTGTGAATGGAAGCCATTCATTGTGTACAACTGTTTAGTCACAGTGATCACATGGTACTGGCCAGGTGCAATGATCCGTCATCCGCTGTGACTAGGAGGCGGGTGACTGGGAAGGCGCCATATGACGTCCACCCAGGGTGGGGAAGCTCCATCATTGGCAGATAATAATGAAACATTTGGGGCCAGATTCACGTATTCCAGAGCATCTTTGCTCTGGAGTAACGCTTCTGATTTGCGTTGCGCTGCCGAATTTTTAGGAGCAAGTGCTGTCATTCACGAAGCACTTGCTCCTAAAGTTGCGGCAGCGCATCGCAAATGAGCCGGCGGAATTCAAATGTCGCGGGTACGGGGCGTGTAGTATGCTAACTACGCGCGATCCCGCCGCCGACGTACTGCGCATGCGTCGAGTGTCAAAACATCCCCGTGCGCATGCTCCAAAATCTGTGAATGAACGTCAATGACGTCACATTCCCATTCATGACCGTTTTACGCAAGCGACGTTTTTTTTTTTTTTTTTCGACGCGATGACGACGCCTATACCTAACATAGGATACTCCAACCCCATGTAGGTATAACTATGCGCCGCGTATCCCGTTCGGAAACGTCGTAACGTCACTGCGTCGCGCCGGATTTCGATCGTGAATTGCCGATTTCCGCTCATTAACATATTTTTTGAGCGTAAATCGGCGGGAACGCCCCCGGCGCCATTTTTAAATTGAAGTAAAGATGCGATGGCGAAACTCAGTTACGCTCATCGCATCGGAACTTCAACCCGGCGTTTCTTGTTTTCTGGTTACAGAAAACAGAAACGCCGGCTCAAAGCCACTGTTACGCTGGCGGATCACTCGATCCGCCAGCGTAACCTTTCATGAATCTGGCCCTTGGTGTTGTTGGTATGAGGCTTGGGTCCAGGCGGTGTTTGCAGCCAGGTAAGACTGGATATTCGTAGGTAAAGGAGATTGTTGGGGGTTGGGTGTGAGTGTTGGGTTAACGTTCTTTTTGTAGCCATGCTTGATAACTGACCAGAGTCTTTTGTGTTGCATATTTCAGAGAGCAAAATGGCTACCGACCCAACCCAAATCCCATGTCTCAAGGACCTATGTCTCAAGGCCCCATGTCTCAAGGACATATGCCTCAAGGCCACATGTCTCAAGGGCCCATGTCTCCACGCCCCATGTCTCAAGGCCCCATGTCTCAAGGCCCCATGTCTCAAGGCCCCATGTCTCAAGGACCTATGTCTCAAGGCCCTATGTCTCAAGGCCCTATGTCTCAAGGCCCCATGTCTCAAGGACATATGCCTCAAGGCCACATGTCTCAAGGGCCCATGTCTCCACGCCCTATGCCCCAAGGACCTATGTCTCAAGGCCCCATGTCACAAGGCCCCATGTCTCCACGACCTATGCCCCAAGGATCTATGTCTCAAGGCCACATGTCACAAGGCCCCATGTCTCCACGACCTATGCCCCAAGGATCTATGTCTCAAGGCCACATGTCACAAGGACCTATGTCTCAAGGCCACATGTCACAAGGTCCTATGTCTCAAGGCCCCATGTCTCCACGACCTATGTCTCAAGGTCCCATGTCACAAGGCCACATGTCACAAGGTCCTATGTCTCAAGGGCCCATGTCTCCACGACCAATGTCTCAAGGCCCTATGTCTCAAGGCCACATGTCACAAGGTCCTATGTCTCAAGGCCCCATGTCTCCACGACCTATGTCTCAAGGTCCCATGTCACAAGGTCCTATGTCTCAAGGCCCCATGTCTCCACGACCTATGTCTCAAGGCCCTATGTCTCAAGGCCACATGTCACAAGGTCCTATGTCTCAAGGCCCCATGTCTCCACGACCTATGTCTCAAGGTCCCATGTCGCAAGGTCCTATGTCTCAAGGCCCCATGTCTCCACGACCTATGTCCCAAGGCCTTATGTCACAAGGTTCTATGTCCCAAGGCCCCATGTCTCCACGACCTATGTCTCAAGGCCTCATGTCCCAAGGCCCCATGTCTCCACGACCTATGTCTCAAGGACCCATGTCGCAAGGTCCCATGTCCCAAGGGCCCATGTCACAAGGTGTGCGCCCTCCCTTGCCTCCTAATCCCAACAACACCATGAATGTCTCGCCTGCACAGGCCATGCCGCCACAGAACAGAAACTACGGCATGGGAGATCCCAACAACATGGGGCAAATGCCTGGCATGAGATACGGCTCCACCGGCAACATGGGTCCATCGCAACAGGGTCCGGGAATGCAGCAATCGCCATATCAGAACAACAACAACAACAACTATGGCATCGCCATGGGCAGTCCGCCGCATGGCAGCCCCAGCATGAGCAGCACCCAGCCTGGTCTGATGGTGTCCCCCCGGAATAGAGGGAGCCCCAAGATGGGTTCCAGCCAGTTCTCCCCCATTCAAGGTACGTTCTTCAACTTCGGACAATATCTATCTTCAGGTACAATTCCTCTGACAAGAGAAGCATGTATATACTTAGTAGCTCTGCAACCAAAAGTGGCTTCCTAAATCGGGAGAAGCAGAGCCCATCGATCACATTTGTATTTTGTAACATTAAAGAGAAGCTCTAGTCTTTTCTCTTCTGTTCATGGACGGACACAGCAGCAATTGACCTTAGGGTATTATATCCTCCCTTCCAGGAGAGTCTCTCCTGGAAGGAAGGTGATATAACCCTAAGGTCAATGCTGATGTGTCCGTCCATGAACTCAGAGAAATGGATTTTACGGTGAGTACAAAAATCCTAATTTTTTGTGTTCATTAAAAGTCAGCAACTACAAAAAGTGTCTGCCGTCTTTTAATAAACGGCCACTCGCCTGTCCCAGGATCCAGGGATGTGGTCACCCGAACCACCACTCTGACTCTGCTCTCCCCCAAACAGCCGCTTCCTTACCCTCTCCTCTTCCCGCCAACGGCCGCTTCTCTGCCCTCTCCTCTTCCCGCCAACGGCCACTTCTCTGCCCTCTCCTCTTCCCGCCAACGGCCACTTCTCTGCCCTCTCCTCTTCCCGCCAACGGCCGCTTCTCTGCCCTCTCCTCTTCCCGCCAACGGCCGCTTCTCTGCCCTCTCCTCTTCCCGCCAACGGCCGCTTCTCTGCCCTCTCCTCTTCCCGCCAACGGCCGCTTCTCTGCCCTCTCCTCTTCCCGCCAACGGCCGCTTCTCTGCCCTCTCCTCTTCCCGCCAACGGCCGCTTCTCTGCCCTCTCCTCTTCCCGCCAACGGCCGCTTCTCTGCCCTCTCCTCTTCCCGCCAACGGCCGCTTCTCTGCCCTCTCCTCTTCCCGCCAACGGCCGCTTCTCTGCCCTCTCCTCTTCCCGCCAACGGCCGCTTCTCTGCCCTCTCCTCTTCCCGCCAACGGCCGCTTCTCTGCCCTCTCCTCTTCCCGCCAACGGCCGCTTCTCTGCCCTCTCCTCTTCCCGCCAACGGCCGCTTCTCTGCCCTCTCCTCTTCCCGCCAACGGCCGCTTCTCTGCCCTCTCCTCTTCCCGCCAACGGCCGCTTCTCTGCCCTCTCCTCTTCCCGCCAACGGCCGCTTCTCCTCCCTCTCTTCTTCCCGTCAACTGCCGCTTCTCCGCCCTCTCTTCTTCCCGCCAACGGCCGCTTCTCCGCCCTCTCTTCTTCCCGCCAACGGCCGCTTCTCCGCCCTCTCTTCTTCCCGCCAACGGCCGCTTCTCCGCCCTCTCTTCTTCCCGCCAACGGCCGCTTCTCCGCCCTCTCTTCTTCCCGCCAACGGCCGCTTCTCCGCCCTCTCTTCTTCCCGCCAACGGCCGCTTCTCCGCCCTCTCTTCTTCCCGCCAACGGCCGCTTCTCCGCCCTCTCTTCTTCCCGCCAACGGCCGCTTCTCCTACCTCTCTTCTTCCCGCCAACGGCCGCTTCTCCTACCTCTCTTCTTCCCACCAACGGCCGCCTCTCTCTCGCCTCTCTCTCTCTCTCTCTCGTCTCTCTCTCTTGCCTGTCTCTCTCTCTTGCCTCTCTCTCTCTTGCCTCTCTCTCTCTTGCCTCTCTCTCTCTTGCCTCTCTCTCTCTTGCCTCTCTCTCTCTTGCCTCTCTCTCTCTTGCCTGTCTCTCTCTCTTGCCTGTCTCTCTCTCTTGCCTCTCTCTCTCGCCTCTCTCTCTCTCGCGCCTCTCTCTCTCTTGCGCCTCTCTCTCTCTCTCTCGCCTCTCTCTCTCTCGCGCCCCCCCTCTCTCTCTCGCCCCCCTCTCTCTGTCTCTCTCGCCCCCTCTGTCTCTCTCGCCCCCTCTGTCTCTCTCGCCCCCTCTGTCTCTCTCGCCCCCTCTGTCTCTCTCGCCCCCTCTGTCTCTCTCGCCCCCTCTGTCTCTCTCTCGCCCCCTCTGTCTCTCTCTCGCCCCCTCTCTCTCTCTCGCCCCCTCTCTCTCTCTCTCTCTCTCTCGCCCCCCCCTCTCTCTCTCTCTCGCCCCCTCTCTCTCTCTCTCTCTCGCCCCCTCTCTCTCTCTCTCTCTCTCGCCCCCTCTCTCTCTCTCTCGCCCCCTCTCTCTCGCCTCTCTCTCGCCTCTCTCTCTCTCTCGCCCCTCTCTCTCTCGCCCCCCTCTCTCTCTCTCTCGCCCCCCTCTCTCTCTCTCTCTCTCTCGCCCCCTCTCTCTCTCTCTCTCTCTCTCTCTCTCTCGCCCCCCTCTCTCTCTCTCTCTCTCTCTCTCTCTCTCTCTCTCCCCTCTCTCTCTCTCTCTCTCTCTCTCTCTCTCTCTCTCTCTCTCTCTCGCCCCCCTCTCTCTCTCTCGCCCCCCTCTCTCTCTCTCGCCCCCCTCTCTCTCTCTCGCCCCCCCCCCTCTCTCTCTCGCCCCCCCCCCCCTCTCTCTCTCTCTCTCTCTCTCCCCCCCCCCCTCTCTCTCTCGCCCCTCTCTCTCTCTCTCTCTCTCTCTCTCGCCCCTCTCTCTCTCTCTCTCTCTCTCTCTCTCTCGCCCCCCTCTCTCTCTCTCTCTCTCTCTCTCTCTCGCCCCTCTCTCTCTCTCTCTCGCCCCTCTCTCTCTCTCTCTCAAGTAGTTCAAATCAGGTCTTTTTGGCACAAACATTGACAGAGAATAAAATAACAGTGAATTTATTTTTCTCTGTACCTTGAGGATGAATTATTCCATGCTGCCTGCAGATACAGAGGTCAGTGATTGCTTTTTTAAAGCATCTGTACTGTTTGCAAATAGATGACTGACTGACGGACAAACCTTTGTATGTGGAACTGGCTTCATGTCACAAAGAGCCTTCTTGATCAATGCGTTTTGGTTGCACATGAACTAAGCTGGTTTATCCTGGCCTAGAATGGTTACTGTACTGATTGTGGTTCTGTATTTATTGCCTTACAGGAATAAACTCTCCGATGGGGTCATCTGGGAACGCAGGAGGAGGAGGAGGAGGAGGAGGGAGTTTTTCAAGCAGCTCACTCAGCGCCCTTCACGCAATCAGCGAAGGAGTTGGCAGTTCTCTTTTGTCATCCTTGTCCTCGCCTGGTCAGAAATCGGAGAACCCCCCTAATATGAACATGCCACAGCAATCTAAAATGCCCTCGGAGTGTAAGAGTCCGGCGGGGATGTTTTGTGAACAGGGACAAGTGGAGAGTTCTGTCTGTCAGTCCAGCGGGAGGGAGCACATGGGGGAGAAGGACAGTAAGGAAAACATTGTTGAAGGCCCCGACAGCCAGCGGGCACAAGTAGAAAGTAAAGGTCACAAGAAGCTCCTGCAGTTATTGACGTGTCCTACTGAGGAACGTGGTCATAGCACCATGACCAACTCTTCCATGGACTCTGGCTGCAAAGATTCCTCCAGCAACGTCACCAGCCCCTCCAGCGTGTCGTCCTCTACGTCCACCGGCGTCAGCTCCACGTCAAATCTGCACGGCTCCATGCTGCAGGAGAAGCACCGCATCCTTCACAAGTTGTTACAGAACGGCAATTCCCCCGCCGAGGTCGCCAAGATCACCGCCGAAGCCACCGGCAAGGACAGTTTGCAAGAGTCGGTCAGCTCCGCCCCTTGCACGGAGCCAACAATAAAGCAGGAACAGATGAGCCCGAAGAAGAAGGAGAACAATGCGCTTCTGCGGTACCTGCTGGACAAGGACGAGGGCAAGGATCAGAAGGACATTAAACCCAAAGTAGAACCCATGGACAGCAAAATGGGCCAGTGCAGCAGTTCCTCCGTTTCCACATCCAGCCAGGACACCAAGGATATTAAGATCAAGACTGAGCCCGCTGAGGAGGTAACCATTAAAATCGCCATTTTGCATGCTAGTGTTATCCCCTCCATAAGGTCCTTTTTATAAAGGAGACTCTGAATGGGCAAACTTGACCGTCTCTTCACAGCCCTAACTAGACGCGAATGGGCAAACTGACCGTCTCTTCACAGCCCCAACTAGACCCACATAAACTCATTCTTTTTGCAAGCTCCCCACCCTGCCTCTTTAGAAACACTGCAAAATACCGGGGCTTCTGGATTTTGGGGAGCATGTGACCTCAACGTTCTCTTCAAATCCCAGACCAGACCCACATAAACTCATCCTTGCTGCAAGTACCCAACCCTGCCACTTTGTTATACTTCAATCAACCACCAAGTACCCTAATGCTGGGTTTGGGGGAGCATGTGACCTCCTTGTCCCTTCAAATCCCAGACCAGACCCACATAAACTCATCCTTGCTGCAAGTACCCAACCCTGCCACTTTGTTATACTTCAATCAACCACCAAGTACCCTAATGCTGGGTTTGGGGGAGCATGTGACCTCCTTGTCCCTTCAAATCCCAGACCAGACCCACATAAACTCGCCCTTGCTGGAGGCACCCAACCCTGCCGCTTTGTTATACTTCAATCAACCACCATGTACCCTAATGCTGGGTTTGGGGGAGCATTTGACCTCCTTGTCCCTTCAGATCACTAACCAGACCCACATAAACTCTTGCTTAACCTTTACCTTTGCTGTAAGGTCCCAACCCTGCCTCTTTGTTAATCTCTTAGTCACCATCAAAGGTTAAGGTTTTAACAAGGGTGAATTTATGTGGGTCTGGTTAGGCAATTGGAGGGACAAGGAGGTCCCATGCTCCCCCAAGCCCAGTATTTTATTATTTTAGAGGCACCACCAAATGCCCAATGCTGGGTTTGGGGGAGCATTTGACCTCCTCATCTCTTCAAATCCCAGACCAGGCCCACATACCATCATCCTTGATGCAAGCACCCAACCCTGCCGCTTTGTTATTCTTTGAGCCACCACCAAGTACCCAATGCTGGGTCTGGTTAGGGATTTGAAGAGACGAGGAGGTCACATGCTCCCCCAAACCCCCCATTGGGTGGTGGCTCTAAGAGAACAAAGAGGCAGGGGGTGGGAGCTTGGTAAGATTTCAGCAAGGGTGAATTCATGTGGGTCTGGTTAGGGAATTGAAGGGACAAGGAGGTCACATGCTCCCCCCCCCCCCCCCAAACCCAGCATTGGGTATTTGGTGGTGGCTCCAAGACCTTGGGGGAGCATGTGACCTTGTTGTTTTGGTTTAGCTGTGATTGGTCAAAGATAATCCCATGGTGCAGATGAGCTGTGATTGGCCCTGTCTGTATCATGTGATCAAATTGAACCAAACACAGGATGGCATGAAAGGGAGCCATCCATTTTGTGCAACCGTCATGTGACCTTTCTGGTGATCGGTCACATGATACCGGCAGTGAGCCCGTACACTGATCCGTCATAGGCCATGGACACAGCCGGTGACAGATCCCGCGGCCCTGCGAGCGGTCCATCCTGAAAGGTAGTCATATGATGTCCAATCAGGATGGGAAAGCCACAGCCCAACCGTCCATCAGCTATAGGCCGGGTGGAAAGGTTAAGGAAACCCAAGAACTTGCTTTGTCAGTGCAGGTAGGTACACATAGAGGGGTTGAGTTCCTGAAACTGGAGGGTGCTAAATCTGGTGCAGCTCGGCATAGAAACCAATCCGCTTCCAGGTTTTAGTCTCAAAGCTTAATGGAACAAGCAGAAGTCGGAAACTGATTGGCCTCCGTGCACGGCTGCACCAGATTTTGCACCCTCCCAGATGGTCAGGTGATGGCTCTCCCGTAGTAGATCAACCTCGAAATATTACTACAAATATAAGTGGCCTTTTTTCTCGAAACTTTTGTGGTCACCCAAACGTTCAATGAAATCCTCTATCCCCCCTTTTTTTTATTTTGCGTTTTTTTTTTATGTATATATAATATCATTTATATATCTTTCGGTGATCGGAGCCAAATCCTCCCAGTAAGACCATTCTTTATTTGCTTTCAGGTGACCGGAGACTTGGACAACTTGGACGCAATCCTCGGTGACCTCGCAGGCTCAGACTTCTACACCAATCCCATGAGCTCCAGCACGGCAAACATGAGAGCTAAAACGCCGGTGTACCCGGACACCTCCCCCATGGGTAAGCACCGCCACCCTTTCAGGTTCAATTTTCTTGCTGTGACCTGGCTACTGAAAACCAGGGTTTGACAAATGTGCTTGGAATCTAGGAGCCAGCTAAAAAAGTTAGGAGCCAGAAAACGCTCCCCGTCCCGCCGAGCTCGCGCGCAGAAGCGAACACATACGTGAGCAGCGACCGCATATGTAAACGGTGTTCAAACCACACATGTGCGGTATCGCCGCGATTGGTAGAGCAAGAGCAATAATTCTAGCCCTAGACCTCCTCTGTAGCTCAAAACATGCAAAAACTCAAAAAAATGGGGATAACTTTACTGTTGTCTTATTTTTTTTATTAAAAAAAGTGTAATTTTTTCTCAAAAAAGTGTGCTTGTAAGACCGCTGCGCAAATACGGCGTGACAGAAAGTATTGCAACGATCGCCATTTTATTCTCTAGGGTGTTAGGATAAAAAATATATATATAATGTTTGGGGGTTTTAATTAGAGGGAAGAAGATAGCAGTGAAAATAGTGAAAAATGACATTAGAATTGCTGTTTAACTTGTAATACCAACGGCCACCACCAGATGGCGCCAGCTCACAAAAAAAAAAAAACTATCTGGCATTGTAATATATTTTAGCAGATACCCTAGAGCAGTGATGACGAGCCTCGGCACCCGAGACGTTTTGGAACTACATTTCCCATGAATGACGCTCTTGCACTCTGCAGTTGTAGTTCCAAAACATCTGGAGTGCCAAGGTCCGCCATCGCTGTCCTAGATGAATAAAATGGCGATTTATTGCAATTGTTTTCAAATGCAATTGCACGGTAATGGTTACAAATCGGCTTCCTGTTCTTCTTCTTCCATCTATTGCTTTTATAAATATTTTTTTGTGCAAATCTTCTACGTCGTTTAACCGCTTGCCGACCAGCCGCCGTCATTTTACGGCGGCAGGTCGGCTCTCCTGGGCGAGAGCCCGTAGCTATACGCCGGCTCCTTTTGCGGCCACTAAGGGAGGGGCTCGCCCCCGAGTCCCGCGCGCGTGCCCGGCGTTCACGATCGCCGCCGGGCACGCGCGATTGCTCGTTACAGAGCGGGGACCGGGAGCTATGTGTGTAAACACACAGCTCCCGGTCCTGTCAGGGAGAGAAATGCTGATCTTTTGTTCATACAATGTATGAACGGAAGGTCAGTAATTTCCCCTAGTGAGACCACCCCCCCTACAGTTAGAACACACCCAGGGACATACTTAACCCCTTCCCCTAGTGAGGCCACCCCCCCCTACAGTTAGAACACACCCAGGGACATACTTAACCCCTTCCCCTAGTGACCCCACCCCCCCCTACAGTTAGAACACACCCAGGGACATACTTAACCCCTTCCCCTAGTGAGGCCACCCCCCCTACAGTTAGAACACACCCAGGGACATACTTAACCCCTTCCCCTAGTGAGGCCACCCCCCCTACAGTTAGAACACACCCAGGGACATACTTAACCCCTTCCCCTAGTGAGGCCACCCCCCCCTACAGTTAGAACACACCCAGGGACATACTTAACCCCTTCCCCTAGTGAGGCCACCCCCCCCTACAGTTAGAACACACCCAGGGACATACTTAACCCCTTCCCCTAGTGAGGCCACCCCCCCCCTACAGTTAGAACACACCCAGGGACATACTTAACCCCTTCCCCTAGTGACCCCACCCCCCCCTACAGTTAGAACACACCCAGGGACATACTTAACCCCTTCCCCTAGTGAGGCCACCCCCCCTACAGTTAGAACACACCCAGGGACATACTTAACCCCTTCCCCTAGTAAGGCCACCCCCCCCTACAGTTAGAACACACCCAGGGACATACTTAACCCCTTCCCCTAGTGAGGCCACCCCCCTACAGTTAGAACACACCCAGGGACATACTTAACCCCTTCCCCTAGTGAGGCCACCCCCCCTACAGTTAGAACACACCCAGGGACATACTTAACCCCTTCCCCTAGTGAGGCCACCCCCCCCTACAGTTAGAACACACCCAGGGACATACTTAACCCCTTCCCCTAGTGAGGCCACCCCCCCTACAGTTAGAACACACCCAGGGACATACTTAACCCCTTCCCCTAGTGAGAGTTAGAACCACCCAGGGACCCCTTCCCCTACACCCCCCCTACAGTTAGAACACACCCAGGGACATACTTAACCCCTTCCCCTAGTGAGGCCACCCCCCCCTACAGTTAGAACACACCCAGGGACATACTTAACCCCTTCCTCGCCCCTTAGTGCTAACCCCTTCACTGCTAATGGCATTTTTATAGTAATCCAATGCATTTTTATAGCACTGATCGCTATAAAAATGCCAATGGTCCCAAAAATTTGTCTGAAGTGTCCGCCATAATGTCGCAGTACTGAAAATGAAGAATTTTCTTATCCCTCCACCGCGGGTGAATGGCGCGGCTATGTCGCGTCACGCCTTTCCGAAAATAGCCGCTTTTAGGACTCGGCTCTTTCCGGCGCTATACGGCGCCTGCGCGCAGACCTAGGAGCTGACTGCGCAGGCGCCGTATATATAGCCGAGTTCTATGGCTGTGGAGCGTCACGCCCTCCGAAAAAAGATAGAAATAGAACTCGGCTATATACGGCGCCTGCGCAGTCAGCTCCTAGGTCTGCGCGCAGGCGCCGTATAGCGCCGGAAAGAGCCGAGTCCTAAATCGGCTATTTTCAGAAGGCGTGGCGCCACATAGCCATGCCATTCACCCGCGGTGGAGAGAAAAGCAAATGTTTCATTTAACATGCTGGATGCTATGGGACAGAGTAGTTTTAGGGTGAACCTCCTCTTTAACCACTAGGGGGCG
The DNA here is from genome assembly GCA_029574335.1 of Rana kukunoris. NCBI lineage: Eukaryota > Metazoa > Chordata > Amphibia > Anura > Ranidae > Rana > Rana kukunoris. The sequence continues at coordinate 116,042 of JAJQKJ010002732.1, forward strand.
CTGAAGGGGTTATGTGTGACCTCATGTGTGTTTCTAACTGTAGGGGGGCGGGGCTGGACGTGTGACGTCATTGATTGTGTTTCCCTATATCAGGGAACAGACGATCAATGACGGCGCCACAGTGAAGAATGGAGGTGGTTTGTTTACACTCACCTCTCCCCGTTCTTCAGCTCCGGGGACCGATCGCGGGTCCCGCGGTCACGGAGCTTCGGACCGGGTAGCGGCCGCGCGCCCACGACCCACGGCTGGTTAAATGTGAACCGTTTTTTTTTTGTAACGTTCTGTAAAATAATTTTCTATACTTTCCAGGTATGAGGAGCCCCCAGAACGTTCAGGTGAATCGGCCGCCCTTCAATCGAGCCATGTCATTGGACAGCCCTATGCAGGGTAACTCCACCCCTCCGGTGCGGAACATTGTTAACTTTCCAGGGATGGCGAAGCAGGGCATGATGGGAAGCCCGAGGATGATGGACGGCCAGGATAGTTATGTGATGCTGGGTACGGGCCTCTCTTTTTACCGTTCTCCGATCTTTTCTGTCCTCCATAATGTGTAATTATCTGGAGTTTGTGTTTTTCTCTTATCTTGGTTTGTAGCCTCTGATTCAGATGCTTTTCACTAGGGTGGCAGCGCAGGTACCGTCACTGATTCCTGTATGGAGATTGTTGTGCGTTGTTTTTTTTTCTGAGGATGGTGTGCTTAGACGCTCCCTTGCTTTATAATGATCGTCCTATTGCTTTATTTCCGGTCCCCGTAGGGAATGGAGCCAACAGAGGGATGAGCCAGCACCCGGGCGGAGAGTGGGCCTTGCAGAACTCTGCGGTGAACCAGATGGAGCCCTCCAGCACGGGGCCGGGAGGGAGACAAGGACCGGAATATAATGCCTCCATGCCGAGACCTGCTATGAGCGCAAGTATGCCGGGACATCCAGGAAGATCCAACAGCATGCCAGGGAACCGGCCGGGCCTGCAACAGCAGATGATGGCCATGAGTATGTGTCTGAGATGTATAGGTTGTGTGTGTGTGTGTGAGGGGGGGGGGGGGCGCCTTGATATTTCATCAAACAAGGATTTACACCGAACATCTGAAGGGGCAGTAATGTTTGTTTCTCTATTGTACGTTGAGGAAACCTGGGGTTATTCTGCCACCTACAGGAGAAAGGAACATAAAACGGAAAGCCATCCCCCTTAAGTATATAACCCCTCCCACCCTGCACTACTCAGTTTTGCCTTGTGTCCTTCGGTAAATGGATGTACTTTTTTCGAGATAGATATTTGAAATCCTCAACTTCTCTCCAGTTAGCCAGGTTTCCCCAGCACATTAAACGCTTCCCGCCCGGCCTATAGCAAAATGACGGTCGGGCGGTGGTTCAGTTATTCTGACTGGACGTCATATGTGCTGTCCCCCTCCGTGCTCAGAGCTGTCCCCCTGCGTGCTCAGAGCTGTCCCCCTGCGTGCTCAGAGCTGTCCCCCTGCGTGCTCAGAGCTGTCCCCCTGCGTGCTCAGAGCTGTCCCCCTGCGTGCTCAGAGCTGTCCCCCTGCGTGCTCAGAGCTGTCCCCCTGCGTGCTCAGAGCTGTCCCCCTGCGTGCTCAGAGCTGTCCCCCTGCGTGCTCAGAGCTGTCCCCCTGCGTGCTCAGAGCTGTCCCCCTGCGTGCTCAGAGCTGTCCCCCTGCGTGCTCAGAGCTGTCCCCCTGCGTGCTCAGAGCTGTCCCCCGTGCTCACTGTCCCCCTGCGTGCTCAGAGCTGTCCCCCTCCGTGCTGCTCTCCCCCCTCCACGCTCTGTGCTGCTCTCCCCCCTCCACGCTCTGTGCTGCTCTCCCCCCTCCACGCTCTGTGCTGCTCTCCCCCCTCCACGCTCTGTGCTGCTCTCCCCCTCCACGCTCTGTGCTGCTCTCCCCCCCTCCACGCTCTGTGCTGCTCTCCCCCCTCCACGCTCTGTGCTGCTCTCCCCCCTCCACGCTCTGTGCTGCTCTCCCCCCTCCACGCTCTGTGCTGCTCTCCCCCCTCCACGCTCCGTGCTGCTCTCCCCCCCTTCACGCTCCGTGCTGCTCTCCCCCCCTCCACGCTCCGTGCTGCTGCTCTCCCCCCCTCCACGCTCCGTGCTGCTCTCCCCTCCTCCACGCTCCGTGCTGCTCTCCCCCCTCCACGCTCCGTGCTGCTCTCCCCTCCTCCACGCTCCGTGCTGCTCTCCGCCCCTCCACGCTCCGTGCTGCTCTCCGCCCCTCCACGCTCCGTGCTGCTCTCCGCCCCTCCACGCTCCGTGCTGCTCTCCCCCCCTCCACGCTCCGTGCTGCTCTCCCCCCCTCCACGCTCCGTGCTGCTCTCCACGCTGCTCTCCCCCCTCCACGCTGCTCTCCACGCTTCGCGCTGCTCTCCCCACCTCAATGTCCTCCGTGCTGTTCTCCCCCCTCAATGTCCTCCCTCACCCCCTCGATCTGTCAGGATGTAGAGTGGAGGTAGGAGCCGCTAAACCCAACTCCTACCTTTTCCGAATGAACAGAGTCAGTGATCACTGACTCTGTCCATTCACATAATCTGTGTTTACGATGCTTCAGTTTATGAATCAAGAGGAGCCGCTGTCTTCTCTCCATTCATTTTAGCTGAGGCTGCAGAGAAAGGGACTGGGGAACCTGTGTCCTTAGTCCCTTTCTCTGTCTCAAAGGGGAGATGTCAGAGGTCTGTTAAGTCCCCCCTGACATCTCACCAAAGACCCCCCAACAGGGCTGATAAAAAAATAAAAAATAAATTGCAATAAATAAAAAAATGATTTGAAAAAATAATAAAAATTAAAAAAAAAAAAACTCATTGACCAACCACTCCCCCCTAAAAAAAGAAGGCACTGTAAAAAAAAAAAACAATTGTAAAAAAAAATTAAAATACTGTCACGACATTTAAAAAAAAGTATCGGTACTTCGTCTCAAAGTGTTTTTTCACCATGAGACGTGTTGCGGGTATCCCCGCGGACATCGAATCCGTTGAACTTGCGCGGCGCGCGCCCAAAATGCAGCACCTTAAAGGGGGACGTACCTGTACGCCCATTTGCCCAGCCGTGCCATTGTGTCGCCGTATATCGTCGTTTGCTGGTCGGCAAGCAGTTAATGATAGTAAACAGGACAAATGGAGGGGTCGAATCTTTTTAACGGGGTGACGTAGACTGTGATAAAAATCTGACCGATGTTTTAACCCTTCCCTCGATCCAAAACTAAAAAAAAAAAAAAGTTTTGCCTTTATTGAAGAATGAGAACTACATAGAGAACGGAGCTCCCCGGTCTTGATATAATGAGTCCCTTTTTGCATCTTAGGGCCTAATGAGATGTCGATGGGCATGGGATCCAGCCCTTATGGTCAGCAAGCACCTTCAAACCCTGCGGGCTCCTGGCCGGACAGTATCATGGCCATGGAGCAGGGGCCGAACGGATCTCAGAACAGGTGAGGCATCTTCTGGGGGGGGGACCCCAATTTTCGGGTTGGCGCGAGTCAATTGTCGCACACTACGGTCATTGTGACTTCATGGTGGACTTCATGGTGGACTTCATGGTGGACTTCATGGTGGACTTCATGCTGGACTTCATGCTGGACCTCATGCTGGACCTCATGCTGGACCTCATGCTGGACCTCATGCTGGTCCTCATGCTGGACCTCATGGTGGACCTCATGGTGGACCTCATGCTGGACCTCATGCTGGACCTCATGCTGGACCTCATGGTGGACCTCATGCTGGACCTCATGCTGGACCTCATGCTGGACCTCATGCTGGACCTCATGCTGGACCTCATGCTGGACCTCATGGTGGACCTCATGGTGGACCTCATGCTGGACTTCATGGTGGACTTCATGCTGGACCTCATGCTGGACCTCATGCTGGACCTCATGCTGGACCTCATGCTGGACCTCATGCTGGACCTCATGCTGGACCTCATGGTGGACCTCATGCTGGACCTCATGGTGGACCTCATGCTGGACCTCATGCTGGACCTCATGCTGGACCTCATGCTGGACCTCATGGTGGACCTCATGCTGGACCTCATGCTGGACCTCATGCTGGACCTCATGGTGGACCTCATGCTGGACCTCATGCTGGACTTCATGCTGGACCTCATGCTGGACCTCATGCTGGACCTCATGCTGGACCTCATGCTGGACCTCATGCTGGACCTCATGCTGGACCTCATGCTGGACTTCATGGTGGACTTCATGGTGGACTTCTATCTTCTCACCTTTTTTTACAGAATCTCTCTGCCGACCTCGTCTTCCAGGCAGCTCGGAAGGACTTCTCTGGACGATCTCCTTTGTCCTCCGTCAACCGTGGAAGGGCAAACCGACGAAATCGCTCTCCTGGACCAACTCCACACCCTTCTGAGCAACACAGATGCAACTGGGTTGGAGGAAATCGATCGGGCCCTGGGGATCCCTGAGCTTGTTAATCAGGTATTTGTGTATTTTGTTAATCAAGCAGCCCAATTGTAGCATGAGTGGCCTTCTATCGCTGGGCGTCCAATCTTTCATACACGGCTTCTCCACAGCTCTGCTCACAATCTGGGCAATAAAACTGCCCCCCCCCCCCCCACCTCCGCCTTCCCACTAAGTCTGTCTTTTTTCTTACACAGGGCCAGGCTATGGACTCCCAATCAGATTCCTTCCAGCGGCAAGGCTCCCCAGTGCTGATGGACCAGAAGCCCCCGATGTACGGACAGCCGTATGCAGGACAGGGGTCCGCCATGCAGGCGGGCGGCTTCAGTAGCATGCAGGGCCAGCACCCTCAGTTCAACTCTATGATGGGTCAGATGGGCCAGCAGCAAGGAAATTTCCAAATGCAAGGAATGCACCCTAGGGCCACGCTCATGAGGCCCCGAACCAACATCCCCAAACAGCTAAGGATGCAGCTACAACAGAGGCTCCAAGGCCAGCAGGTGAGCAATGAGCTCCGATTTCCAGGACTGAAAGAGAATATTGATTGTTTGGGGGGCTGCTGTGTGTTTTTATTAGTTGAAGTCTTCTGCTTTAATCCTTCACTATACAGTACAGTGGAACCTCGGATTGCGAGTAACGCGGTTAACGAGCGTTTCACGATACGAGCGCTGTATTTTTTTAAATCCTGACTTTGTTTGCAAGTGTTTCGCAGAACTAGCAGGATTCAAGCCACAGTGGTGTGCAGTCCCGCATTTGGCCTTGGGGGGAGGCGCCGGAGCCGTTCGGAAAGACTCCAATCCCGAGGCTTTCCAAGTTCAGCCGAGCTGTTCCCGAGCCTTTCAGAGGCTCTCCCCTGATCTCCCGGACTAAGGGGACCCCAGGTACCGGCCGGCCCTGGACCCCAAACTTGGCACACATGTAGCCCCACTCTTCCTCTACAAGTCCAGGGGACCTACGGCTGGGAAGCACCGTTTTTCAAACCTGGGCACTCCTTCCATAGACTCCCAAGTTAAACGGTAATTTCTCTGGTGACTTTGGGGACCCAGTACCGGCCAGCCATAGGTCCCCAATCTTGGCGCACATGTAGCCCCACTTCTCCTCTACAAGTGTGCAAAGTTTGTTGTCCGGGGGACCTTCAGCCAGGGAGCACTGATTTTTCAAAGCCGGGCACCCCTTCCATAGACTCCCATGTTAAGGGCTCATTTCTCCGGTGAATTTGGGGACCCGGTACCAGCCCATGCCGTAGGTCCTCTGGACCCGGAACTTGGCACACATGTAGCCCAATTTCTCCTCTACAAGTGCGCAAAGTTTGTTGTCCAGGGGACCTACGGCCGGGGAGCACCGATTTTTCAAAGCCAGGCACTCCTTTCTAGACAGCCATGTTAAGTGGTCATTTCTCTGGAGACTTTGGGGACCCGGTACCGGCTGGTTGTAGGTCACCTGGACCCAGACCTTGGCACACATGTAGCCCCATTTCTCCTCTACAAGTGTGCAAAGTTTGTTGTGTGGGGGACCTACAGCCGGGGAGCAACGATTTTTCAAACCTGTGCACCCCTGTCATAGACTCCTATGTTAAACGTCAGTCTAGTCATGGACACAGTGAGGCATGGGCACAGTGAGGCATGGACAGTGAGGCATGGACACAGTGAGGCATGGACACAGTGAGGCATGCAGATGGACACCCTAGGCTTATACTCAAGTCAATACGTTTTCCCAGTTTTTTTGTGGTAAAATTAGGTGCCTCGGCTTATATTGGTGGGCAGCTTATACTCGAGTATATACGGTACCTCAAATTCTTCCGGTATAATTCTATAATAAAAAATATATCGCCCAATGTGGTCCTTATAATACAATCAATGGTTGGCCCCCTACGCATGGAGAAGTTTGGCTGTATAGTGTATAGCAGTGATGGCAAAACCTTGGCACCACATGTTCTGGAACTACATTTCCCATGAGGCACAGGCACTCTGCAGTGTAGTTGAGCATTATGGGAAATGTAGTTCCAAAACATCTGGGGGTGCCGAGGTTCCCCATCACTGGTGTATAGGATTGTATAATACTGTGAGATGAGAAATAATAATAATCGGCCTTTCTGCTCCTCCACAGTTCTTGAACCAAAGCAGACAAGCAATTGAGATTAAGGTAGAAGGTATGAGCGCGGGCGGCGCTGGGGTTATGCGGCCCGGGATGCAGATGCCTGTCCCCTCACAGGTAAGTCGCGGTCTTTTTCTCTTGTTTTCCGTGTTATCTGTCATGGCTCCCGTAAGTCCCAAGTCTTTGTACCGTCCGTGTATACGACTATCAGCCGTCACGTAACGACCAATGTGAGGCCGGTTTTAATTTGGAGGTCTGGGCCAGGTTTTCCAGGAAACAAGCACAGGTGTGGTACTGTCTTGATGTTTAGAGACAGAGTTAGAGGTCAGTGGCCCCCGCCCTCCCCAAGGGGGGGGGGGCGGGTCAGTGTTTGAAGGGAGCAATGTGAAAGGTGCAGGTCTGCACCATACTGTCTAGGTCAGGACAGACAAAGGCTCGAGCCTCGGAGACGTAGCAGCTGGGAGCCTAGCTGACAAAGGTTCTGCATTTTTCTCTTCCGTTCATGGACGGACACAGCAGCAATTGACCTTAGGGTTTATCATCCTTCCTTCCAGGAGAGACTAGGCAGGAAAAACAGCACTTCAAGTGTTAAAACACTTCTTCTCTCAGTACAGCACCTCCCAGGGGGCGGGTCCCCCGGGTACATCCCTCTCTCTGCCTCATGCAGCCTCAGTTTTTTTCTGCCTAGCGTTAGGAGAAGACATGGCTTTTCTGGAGATTTTTTACGATTTTTTTCGTTTTTTATTTTATTTTTCCTGCATTTTTGGATCCTGGGGTCTACAATCAACTGCCGACTGGATCCTCGATACTTGTAGTCCCCCGATGCTCGGCCATCGAGCGTGTGCCGGCCTTTAGCTACGCGCTGGGCCGTCCACGACATGCCCCGTTGCTCCAGGGGTGGCCGGTGAGCTACACGCTCCAGGGCACACATATGAGCGGTCTCTATGGCCGTGTCACAGTGTGCCGGGCCGACAGCCATGCCGTTATCGGACGTTGGTTCTGTCTGGAATGCCTCCAGCCGGTGGTCACAGGATGGGTAAGTAGTTTCCCCTTGCCTTGGCAAGGAGGTTTTTTGGCTGGTACATTCCTGGGGAGGTTGATCGGGGGTCCGCCCTGCTTTCCTCTCTCCCTCCTTCCCTGTTCTGGGTGGCGGTCGTGAGGTGGGGGGTCTGTCTGGGGGGCTTCGGCATACCTGGGGGGTGCTGTGTGCCTTTTTATGCTGCCGTGTGTGTGTGGGGGGGGGGGTCTGGTGTGTGTTTTTCTGTTTTTTGTCACTGTGTTTTTAAAAACGTGGTCGGCCGCCATTTTGCCGATGACTGCCGCTCTTATGACGATCGGTGGCCATTTTCCTGTAGCCAGCATGCTGTTATTTTACATGTCAGTGGCCATCTTGGAAGGGTTTTTAGCCTCTAGTGACCAGAATAACGGCGCCAACGTTCCCTGCACACTTCCTGAGGGACGGCACAGCACAGGCAGCATTTTCCTAGCCTCTCATCAGCACTGCAGCTTGGTCGGGTGGTGAGTCCTCTGGGGGGTCCCCTGCTCTCTGTTGCGGCCGGGAGGGTGGCCTGTGGGTCTTGCCTTGCAGTACAAGGGTGGCAGTTATAGCGGGTCAGCATGGCGTCCGAACCGGAGGCTTTTCCCCCAGACATGCTGGATTAACCCTTAGTGCCCCTGTTCCTGTGGCCTCCATGGATGCTATGACGGCAGTCCTTGAGTCGTTTGCTAGGATTGAAGCGGCGAGTGGCCAGAAGGGGGGTAAAAAGCGCCCCCTCCCTCCGCCTTCTTCTGGGGATGTCTCTGACACGGACTCGGGCCCCGCTAATGCGTCAGGCCCTGGTTCTGTTATGTCCGAAGATGCAAGGACAGTGAGGACGACTCAGGGTCAGCGCATGATGAGGCGTTTTGTTGGAGCTCTTACCACTGTGGTGCGGGATATTCAGAAACTTGAGGATTCGGCGGAGGCATCAGAAATGCCGGTCCGTTTTTGGATTCCGCAAGCCGCCCCGCAAAAGTGTTTCCTTGTGTTCCATATCTGGACAAGTTACTATACAAGGAATGGGATCGGCCGCAGAAAGTTTTTGCTGTTCCAATATACTTTGCGGTCCGTTACCCTTTTGAGGAGGACTTTTTGAAAAAGTGGATCTCTCCCCCGTCAGTGGACCCCCCTGTGTCCAGGCTGAACAAGGCGACCACGTTACCTGTGGAAGGGGCTCCCGCTTTTAAGGACCCCGCAGATAGGAGAGCTAAGGCTGTGGCCCGCTCCATCTTCACAGTGGTGGGGTTGGCAGTGAGACCGGTTTTGGCCGGGGCTCTAGTGTCGCAGACGCTTACCAACCGGGCAAAGTCCCTATTGCAGGAGCTGGAGGCGAACAATGCTCCTGAGCTCTGTGTGGACCTGGCCGACCAATTGGTGCAGGGCCTAAAGTTTGTCTGTGAGTCGGCCATGGATACGCTCCCCTTGCACTCCAGGGCCTACGCGGTAGTGGTACGCCGCCTTGTGTGGCTAAAATGTTGGTCTGTGGACCAATCCTCTAAAAAGGCCTTGGTAGATTTGGTAAGAGCACTCTGCTCCCGCAATCTGGAAAGGGTAAGGAGCCTCACCATATGCAGGGGTCCTCCTTACTGCCCCCAAGCGTTTTTTTCGCCCCCCAGGTGCGGCAGGAAAACGTTTCCAGGGTGCTACGACCCTACGCTGAAGGCCAAAAGCGCACCTGGTTCCGCAAGCCTGCGGACAAGCCTGCTTCTGCATGAAGGTCTGCCCCCGCCACGTCGGTCGGGTGGGGTCCAGTTTCGTGAATTTGGGAGATCCCTCCTTTCAGCCCGCTGGGTTTGCAAAGTAGTTTCCTCGGGGTACAAGATAGAGTTTCTCTCTTGTCCACAAAACAGGTTTTTTTTTTCCTCCAACCTCCGGAACGCCGGGAGGCCCTGTCTGGGGCTGTTCAGGATCTGCTGGTCAGGGGAGTGATTGTGCCGGTTCCCTCAAGGGAACGGTTTCAGGAATTTTACTCCAATCTGTTTGTTTGTAGTCCCCAAGAAGGAAGGGGTCCGTCCAATCCTGGACCTCAAGGCCCTCAACTGTTTTGTCCAAGTGCAAAAGTTCTGGATGGAGTCGGTTCGCTCTGTAGTGGCGGGAGTATTTCGGGAGTGCAGGACTGGCAGGTCGCCAAATGCTAGACCAAGGAGAATGGTCGCTACACCCGGAAGTGTTTCAGAGTTTGTGCCAAAAATGGGGAGCTCCAGACGTGGATCTCCTGGTGTCCTGTCTCAATCGGCAGGTGTCACGGTTTGTGGCCAGGTCAAGAGACCCGTGGGCGGACGTGTTGGTGGCGCCGTGGGGTCACTATCGCCTAATCTACGCCTTCCCTCCCCTGACGCTTCTCCCTCGCCTGCTGCGCAGAGTGGAAGCTGAGGGGATACCAACAATTCTGATTGCTCCGGATTGGCCGCGTCGTCCCTGGTACGCGGACCTCGTGCGCCTGGTGGCAGACGTCCCTGAGGGAAGATCTTCTGTCACAGGGTCCGATTTTTCACCCTGCTTTACAGTCGCTGGCTTTAACGGCATAGCCGTTAAGAGCCAGGTGCTGAAGGACCGAGGCCTGTCAGGCTCAGTGATCTCTACCATGCTACGAGCTTGGAAGTCTACTTCACAAAGGATTTACCATCGTACGTGGAAGGCCTACATCTCCATGTGTGAAAAGATGAAATGGCACCCCCGTACATACCTGATGTCCCGGATTCTGCTGTTCTTACAGCGTGGAGTGGATCAGGCTCTCGCCTTAAGTACGGTTAAGGGTCAGATTTCGGCCTTGGCTGTTTATTTTTAGCGACCATTGGCGGCGCACTCTCTGGTGCGTACGTTTGTGCAGGGGGTGCGACATGTGGCCCCTCCTGTGCGTCCTCCACTGCCTCCATGGGACTTGAATTTAGTTCTCTTGGTGCTTCAAGAGGCTCTGTTCGAGGACATTCGGAAGATTTACTTGTTGACTCTGTCCCAGAAGGTGGTTTTTCTGGTGGCAATTACCTCAGTCAGACGGGTATCTGAACTGGCGGCCTTGTCCTGCAAGGCTCCTTACTTGGTCATAGGATAAGGTGGTGCTGCGGCCGCAGCCGTCGTTCTTTCCAAAGGTTGTGTCGGCTTTTCACATTAATGAGGACATTGTTTTGCCATCCCCTTTGTCCTCGGCTGAAGAACCCGAAGGAGGCCATGTTGCATTCCTTGGACGTGGTGCGAGCCCTACGGTTGTACTTGTCTGCTACAGCTCAGTTTCGGGAGTCGGACTCACTGTTCGTGTCGGTGACTGGTCCTAAGAAAGGTCTGGCGGTCTCGTCGGCCACCATTTCTAGGTGGATCAGACAGGTCGTGCTTCAGGCCTATGCCCTAAAGGGGCGGGAGCCTCCCTTTCAGGTTACGGGGCGATTGGTGCCTCTTGGGCTTTCCGCGTCTGTTTTACAGGTGTGTAAGGCGGCAACCTGGTCATCAACCCACACCTTCTCAAAGTTTTACAAGGTGGATGTGAGTGCATCTTCAGATGCCTCCTTCGGCCACAAGGTCTTACAGGCGGCTGTTTAAGGTTGGAGTTCCTCCGTTGAGAAACTCTGGTTTGTTTGGGGTGAAGTTTTGGTTTTCTGTGTTTTTCCCACCCCTCAAACATTTTTGACACTTCTTGGGGACGTCCCTAAGGTCAATTGCTGCTGTGTCCGTCCATGAACGGAAGAGAAAATAGGATTTTTGTACTTCCGTAAAATCCATTTCTCTGAGTTCATGGACGGACACAGCACCCACCCCTCCTTTAATTGTACTACTCGTTTAAGAACTGGGGCTGCATGAGGCAGAGAGAGAGGGATGTACCCGGGGGACCCGCCCCCTGGGAGGTGCTGTACTGAGAGAAGTGTGTTAACACTTGAAGTGCTGTTTTTTCTGCCTAGTCTCTCCTGAAAGGAAGGATGATTACCCTAAGGTCAATTGCTGCTGTGTCCGTCCATGAACTCGAGAAATGGATTTTACGGTGAGTACAAAAATCCTATTTTTGTGCACGAGCACTGGGAAGTGTGTGTGTGTGTTAGATGGTCTGGAGGACCAAGTGTATGAGGCCTAAGCAGTGAAGAGAGCCACGGGGCTCGTTGGTTTGTTTGTATTGATGGTGAGAACCCCCCCCCCCTTGCATGGGAAGACTTTCATTTGTGAACTTTTCTTTTTGTTTAAATAAAAGTGGGCAGAAAGAAAAGCCCTGAAAAGACACTTCTGGCATGGAGACAACGCACTGTTTTTCACTACCAATGAGCTACAAGTCCCTCAACTTGTCACGTCACCCACCATAACCCGGCATGACATGGACTCCACTAGACCTCTGAAGGTATGCTGTGGTATCTGGCATCAAGCCGTCACTAGCGGATCCCACATCATAAAATAGATAAGAGTAGATGTTGTATTCCATGCTGCTCCTACTTACTCACTATGAGATTCCTTTTCTGTCTTCTGCAAAAAAAAAAAACCTGGTTGATCCTGCTACTCTCTATCTCTCCCTTCTGTCCATGTCCCCAATTCTGTTGGGGATTTTGCTGAGCAGTGTTGGCAGCTCTGCACATGCTCAGTTTTCAAGGGAGTTTCTCCCTATCACATTTTGAGCAGCCCATGTGACTAAAGAGTCACGCATGTGGGCGTATACGCATTGGTAAATGACAGCCCACTACATATTACATGTAGATTAATGGAGGCTTCGCCTCCCTCTTATTCTAAGACGCAGGCTGGAGGAGCGAGACGCAGCCTGCGACTGTCAGAAATCTGCCCACACCATGTCATTTCCACAAAATAATAAAGATTTGAATTCGAATAATATATTTGTATGCCGATTTAAAAAAAAAAAAACAATTTATTGATATTATTTATTTTTTACTCTGTATTCCAAAGGATGTTATTTTTGAACATGTGACCAGCAGCAGAGGACTAGACACTCCTCCTGCTTGTGTTTCCCCGCAGACAGGCTGGGAAAGTTCTGGGTCATGTGACATCTGTATTGCGATTAAGAAAAAGGTACTTAGATGTTTTTTTTTTATTAAAAATAATTACAGTGCCATCATCCACATCCATAAATAGAAAGGAGCATGTGAATTACACAGTGTGTGTGTTTAGTAGCCCTTTTAAGTCCTGTAGGTTGCAAGGTGGGGCCTACGTGGATTGGACTTTTTCCAGCACGATTGAATTTAGATCTGGAGAATTAGGAGGCCAAGTCTACACCTTAAACTCGTTGTAGTGTTCCTCAAACCATTCTTAAATTCATCAGACCAGGCCACCTTTTTCCATTGATCCTTGGTCCTGTTGTAGGTACTTTTGGCTGTGGGCACGGGTCAGCATGGGCACTCTGACCGGTCTGCAGCTACGCAGCCCCATACACAACAAAATGTGATGCTCTATGTGTTCTGACACTTTTCTATCAGAACCAGCTTTCCGTTTTTCAGCAATTTGAGCTCCCGTTGCTCTTCCGCTTTTAGACTACACAGACGAGCCTTTCCTCTCCACCTCCATCACCGAGCCTTCCCTCTCCACCTCCATCACTGAGCCTTCCCTCTCCACCTCCATCACTGAGCTTTCCCTCTCCGCCTCCATAGACGACCTTTCCCTCTCCACCTCCATCACTGAGCCTTCCCTCTCCATCACTGAGCCTACCCTCTCCATCACTGAGCCTTCCCTCTCCACCTCCATAGACGTGCCTTCCCTCTCCACCTCCATCACTGAGCCTTCCCTCTCCACCTCCATCACTGAGCCTTCCCTCTCCACCTCCATCACTGAGCCTTCCCTCTCCATCACTGAGCCTTCCCTCTCCACCTCCATAGACGTGCCTTCCCTCTCCACCTCCATCACCGAGCCTTCCCTCTCCACCTCCATCACCGAGCCTTCCCTCTCCACCTCCATCACTGAGCCTTCCCTCTCCATCACTGAGCCTTCCCTCTCCACCTCCATAGACGTGCCTTCCCTCTCCACCTCCATCACTGAGCCTTCCCTCTCCACCTCCATCACTGAGCCTTCCCTCTCCACCTCCATCACTGAGCCTTCCCTCTCCACCTCCATCACTGAGCCTTCCCTCTCCACCTCCATCACTGAGCCTTCCCTCTCCATCACTGAGCCTTCCCTCTCCACCTCCATAGACGTGCCTTCCCTCTCCACCTCCATCACTGAGCCTTCCCTCTCCGCCTCCATAGACGAGCTTTCCCTCTCCACCTCCATAGACGAGCTTTCCCTCTCCACCTCCATAGACAAGCCTTCCCTCTCCACCTCCATCACTGAGCCTTCCCTCTCCACCTCCATCACTGAGCCTTCCCTCTCCATCACTGAGCCTTCCCTCTCCACCTCCATAGACGTGCCTTCCCTCTCCACCTCCATCACTGAGCCTTCCCTCTCCACCTCCATCACTGAGCCTTCCCTCTCCATCACTGAGCCTTCCCTCTCCATCACTGAGCCTTCCCTCTCCACCTCCATAGACGTGCCTTCCCTCTCCACCTCCATCACTGAGCCTTCCCTCTCCACCTCCATCACTGAGCCTTCCCTCTCCACCTCCATCACTGAGCCTACCCTCTCCATCACTGAGCCTTCCCTCTCCACCTCCATAGACGTGCCTTTCCTCTCCACCTCCATCACTGAGCCTTCCCTCTCCACCTCCATCACTGAGCCTTCCCTCTCCACCTCCATCACCGAGCCTTCCCTCTCCACCTCCATCACTGAGCCTACCCTCTCCATCACTGAGCCTTCCCTCTCCACCTCCATAGACGTGCCTTCCCTCTCCACCTCCATCACTGAGCCTTCCCTCTCCACCTCCATCACTGAGCCTTCCCTCTCCACCTCCATCACTGAGCCTTCCCTCTCCACCTCCATCACTGAGCCTTCCCTCTCCACCTCCATCACTGAGCCTTCCCTCTCCACCTCCATCACTGAGCCTTCCCTCTCCATCACTGAGCCTTCCCTCTCCACCTCCATAGACGTGCCTTCCCTCTCCACCTCCATCACTGAGCCTTCCCTCTCCGCCTCCATAGACGAGCTTTCCCTCTCCACCTCCATAGACGAGCTTTCCCTCTCCACCTCCATAGACGTGCCTTCCCTCTCCACCTCCATCACTGAGCCTTCCCTCTCCACCTCCATCACTGAGCCTTCCCTCTCCACCTCCATAGACAAGCCTTCCCTCTCCACCTCCATAGACAAGCCTTCCCTCTCCACCTCCATAGACGTGCCTTCCCTCTCCACCTCCATCACTGAGCCTTCCCTCTCCACCTCCATCACTGAGCCTTCCCTCTCCGCCTCCATAGACGAGCTTTCCCTCTCCACCTCCATAGACGTGCCTTCCCTCTCCACCTCCTTTACTGAGCCTTCCCTCTCCACCTCCATCACTGAGCCTTCCCTCTCCGCCTCCATAGACGTGCCTTCCCTCTCCACCTCCATCACTGAGCCTTCCCTCTCCACCTCCATCACTGAGCCTTCCCTCTCCACCTCCATCACTGAGCCTTCCCTCTCCACCTCCATACACGAGCTTTCCCTCTCCACCTCCATACACGAGCTTTCCCTCTCCACCTCCATAGACGAGCCTTCCCTCTCCACCTCCATCACTGAGCCTTCCCTCTCCACCTCCATCACTGAGCCTTCCCTTTCCACCTCCATCACTGAACCTTCCCTCCCCGCCTCCATAGACGAGCTTTCCCTCTCCACCTCCATAGACGTGCCTTCCCTCTCCACCTCCATCACTGAGCCTTCCCTCTCCACCTCCATCACTGAGCCTTCCCTCTCCACCTCCATAGACGAGCTTTCCCTCTCCACCTCCATAGACGAGCCTTCCCTCTCCACCTCCATCACTGAGCCTTCCCTCTCCACCTCCATCGACGAGCCTTCCCTCCCCCACCTCCATCGACGAGCCTTCCCTCCCCCACCTCCATCGACGAGCCTTCCCTCCCCCACCTCCATCGACGAGCCTTCCCTCCCCACTTTTGGTCGGTCCTGACTACTGTAGTCCGGTGACATCCCACAAGAGCTGCAGTTTTGGAGTTTCCGGGAATGCAGGTACAACAGGGTGCTGGAGTTGGTGGAGTTAAATTATCAAAATTTTTTGGAACTATCAATTAGTTTTTCCCTTCCATCAAAGAGCCTTCCCTCCCCACCTCCATCAAAGAGCCTTCCCTCCCAGACCTCCATCAAAGAGCCTTTCCTCCCCCACCTCCATCAAAGAGCCTTCCCTCCCCCACCTCCATCAAAGAGCCTTTCCTCCCCCACCTCCATCAAAGAGCCTTCCCTCCCCCACCTCCATCAAAGAGCCTTCCCTCCCCCACCTCCATCAAAGAGCCTTCCCTCCCCCACCTCCATCAAAGAGCCTTCCCTCCCCCACCTCCATCAAAGAGCCTTCCCTCCCCCACCTCCATCAAAGAGCCTTCCCTCCCCCACCTCCATCAAAGAGCCTTCCCTCCCCCACCTCCATCAAAGAGCCTTCCCTCCCCCACCTCCATCAAAGAGCCTTCCCTCCCCCACCTCCATCAATGAGCCTTCCCTCCCCCACCTCCATCAATGAGCCTTCCCTCCCCCACCTCCATCAATGAGCCTTCCCTCCCCCACCTCCATCAATGAGCCTTCCCTCCCCCACCTCCATCAATGAGCCTTCCCTCCCCCACCTCCATCAATGAGCCTTCCCTCCCCCACCTCCATCAATGAGCCTTCCCTCCCCCACCTCCATCAATGAGCCTTCCCTCCCCCACCTCCATCAATGAGCCTTCCCTCCCCCACCTCCATCAATGAGCCTTCCCTCCCCCACCTCCATCAATGAGCCTTCCCTCCCCACCTCCATCAATGAGCCTTCCCTCCCCCACCTCCATCAATGAGCCTTCCCTCCCCCACCTTCATCAATGAGCCTTCCCTCCCCCACCTCCATCAATGAGCCTTCCCTCCCCACCTCCATCAATGAGCCTTCCCTCCCCCACCTCCATCAATGAGCCTTCCCTCCCCACCTCCATCAATGAGCCTTCCCTCCCCCACCTCCATCAATGAGCCTTTCTTTCCCACCTCCATCAATGAGCCTTCCCTCCCCCACCACCATCAAAGAGCCTTCCCTCCCCCACCTCCATCAATGAGCCTTCCCTCCCCACCTCCATCAATGAGCCTTCTCTCCCAATTTTTGGTCGGTCCTGACTACTGTGGATCGGGAACATCCCACAAGAGTTGCACTTTTGGAGTTTCCGGGAATGCAGGTACAACAGGGCGCTGGAGTTGGTGGAGTTAAGTCAACATTTATTGGATCTAAGAACGCATCTTAAACGGGTGAAGTCCAGCCTGGATGGATCATCACCATGGCACAGAATTAACAGACCAGGGTAGTGCAGGCGGCGGCAGTGTAGAAATGTAAACATACTAGGTTAGTGCAGGCGGCAATTTAAGAAGAAAACCAGCCACAAGGGACAACTGGATGCCGGGCCCCAAACTGAAAAAGAGCGGGCAAACCTGCAGCATGTACAGCCACAAATGACAGTGCTACCTGTCAAATCAGCAGGATGTTGTCAGGAATGGGCGGTTCATGACGTGTTCAGACAGCCCAGGGGGCTCGCCACCATCCTGACATCACCCTGCCGATTTGACAGGTAGCCGCTGTGGTTTGCAAGTGTACATGCTGCAGGTCTGCCCGCTGTTTTTGAGCTCGGGATCTGCATCCAGTTATCCCCCTGTCCTTGGTTGTCATCCTACACTGCCGCCTGCGCTACCCTGGTCTGTTTACGTTTGTACACTGCCACCACCTGCACTACCCTGGTCTGTTTACATATCTATATGGCCGCCGCCTGCACAGCCCTGGTTTGTTTATATTTCAACACTGCCGCCGCCTGCACTGCCCTGGTCTGTTTACATTTCTACACTGCCGCCGCCTGCACTGCCCTGGTCTGTTTACATTTCTACCCTACCGCCGCCTGCACTGCCCTAGTCTGTTTACATTTCTACCCTACCGCCGCCTGCACTGCCCTAGTCTGTTTACATTTCTACCCTACCGCCGCCTGCACTGCCCTAGTCTGTTTACATTTCTACCCTACCGCCGCCTGCACTGCCCTAGTCTGTTTACATTTCTACCCTACCGCCGCCTGCACTGCCCTAGTCTGTTTACATTTCTACCCTACCGCCGCCTGCACTGCCCTGGTCTGTTTACATTTCTACCCTACCGCCGCCTGCACTGCCCTGGTCTGTTTACATTTCTACACTGCCACCGCCTGCACTGCCCTGGTCTGTTTACATTTCTATGCTGCCGCCGCCAGCAATACCCTTGTATGTTTACATTTCTCACCTGCCGCCGCCTGCACTGCCCAGGTATGTTTACATTTCTCACCTGCCGCCGCCTGCACTGCCCTGGTCTGTTTACATTTCTACACTGCCACCGCCTGCACTGCCCTGGTCTGTTTACATTTCTATGCTGCCGCCGCCAGCAATACCCTTGTATGTTTACATTTCTCACCTGCCGCCGCCTGCACTGCCCAGGTATGTTTACATTTCTCACCTGCCGCCGCCTGCACTGCCCAGGTATGTTTACATTTCTCACCTGCCGCCGCCTGCACTGCCCAGGTATGTTTACATTTCTCACCTGCCGCCGCCTGCACTGCCCAGGTATGTTTACATTTCTCACCTGCCGCCGCCTGCACTGCCCTGGTCTGTTTACATTTCTACACTGCCACCGCCTGCACTGCCCTGGTCTGTTTACATTTCTATGCTGCCGCCGCCAGCAATACCCTTGTATGTTTACATTTCTCACCTGCCGCCGCCTGCACTGCCCAGGTATGTTTACATTTCTCACCTGCCGCCGCCTGCACTGCCCAGGTATGTTTACATTTCTCACCTGCCGCCGCCTGCACTGCCCAGGTATGTTTACATTTCTCACCTGCCGCCGCCTGCACTGCCCAGGTATGTTTACATTTCTCGCCTGCCGCCGCCTGCACTGCCCTAGTCTGTTTACATTTCTACCCTACCGCCACCTGCACTGCCCTAGTCTGTTTACATTTCTACACTGCCACCGCCTGCACTGCCCTGGTCTGTTTACATTTCTATGCTGCCGCCGCCAGCAATACCCTTGTATGTTTACATTTCTACCCTGCCGCCGCCAGCAATACCCTTGTATGTTTACATTTCTACCCTGCCGCCGCCAGCAATACCCTTGTATGTTTACATTTCTACCCTGCCGCCGCCAGCAATACCCTTGTATGTTTACATTTCTCACCTGCCGCCGCCTGCACTGCCCAGGTATGTTTACATTTCTCACCTGCTGCTGCCTGCACTGCCCAGGTATGTTTACATTTCTCACCTGCCGCCGCCTTCACTGCCCAGGTATGTTTACATTTCTCACCTGCCGCCGCCTGCACTGCCCAGGTATGTTTACATTTCTCACCTGCCGCCGCCTGCACTGCCCAGGTATGTTTACATTTCTCACCTGCCGCCGCCTGCACTGCCCAGGTATGTTTATTCTGTGCCATGCTGATGACCCATCCAGGCTGGACTTCACCTGTTTAAGATGTTGGTGTGCTTAGTTCCTATACATTTTTATGATTTTACGCCAAGTCCAGCGCCCTGTTGTACCTGCGTTTCCTACATGTGAGTGGATTCATCTTTTGGACTATTACGGACCTAATATTTCTTGCACATGGACTGTTACCCGGGCGCACTACTAGGAGCCTGGTGTACGTAGTGTTGGAGTTACTCTATTACAATTTGGCCCTCAAACTCTAAAGCTTGTCCATATTTTCTGCTTCCAACTTCAGGGACAACATGTTCACTTGCTGCCTAATGTATCCCACCCACTTTCAGGTGCCATTATAACCAGATAATCGATGTTATTCACTTTTCTTGTCGGTGGTCAGAATGGTAAGGCTAATCGGTGTCCTTGTTGGTGCTATAGGTGAAGGAAACACCCAAGTGACAAACGCGTACCCGCCACCCATCAGGGCCAGATGTTTCTCCCCTGTGCGTTGCGTTTATTAGTCCTTTTTTTTTTTTTTGTATTGGTAAGATACAAGGGCTTGTTGTTCACACAGAAATGTACAGTAATACACAACACGGCCGTCTTCATCAGAACATTCCTGACGCCTCTTCCTTTTACAGCAGGGATTTCTGAACGCGCAAATGGTCGCTCAGAGGAACCGGGAGCTCCTCAGCCACCAGATCCGCCAGCAGAGGATGGCCTTGATTATGCAACAGGGGCAAGCGCAGGGGTTCAGCCCTCCCCCCAATGTGACGGCTTCTGCCAGTATGGAGAACCCCCTGGCTGGACCTCCCATGCCTCAGGCTCCTCCCCAGCAGTTCTCCTACCCACCTAACTATGGTAAGTGTCTCTCCACCCAGGGAATGCCAACTTGTAGATCCCCGTCATACACAGGTCTTCTAATGATCCCTCTGCTCCTCCCCTGGACCTTCTTCCTGATCGTACAAATCTATTCTACCTTTCAGGAATGAGTCAACAAGCCGATCCCAACTTTGCAAGAGTTTCCAGCCCCCCGAACCCCATGATGACATCACGTATGCCCCCTACACAGAACCCCCACCCTCAGCCGACACAGATGTACCAGTCACCCGACATGAAGGGGTGGCCATCAGGAACTATAGCGAGGCCCGGGTAATTACTCCCATCATGCACCTCTCTACAGAGGTGCCAGTGAAAAAACCTAAGAGCTAACCCCCTTCCTTCATCCCCCCCCCCTTTCCTTCCCACCTTTCCTTCTTCCTTCCCACCTTTCCTTCCCTTCCCCTCCCTTCCCTTCCCTTTTTTTTCCCTTCACTTTCCCCTTCCCCTTGCATTCCCCACCTTCCCCTTGCTCTCCCCCCCTTCCCCTTGCTCTACCCCCCTTCCCCTTGCTCTCCCCTTTCCTTTTTCCCTCTCCCCTTTCCTTTTTCCCTCTCCCCTTTCCCCTCTCCCCTTTCCTTTTTCCCTCTCCTCTTTCCCCTCTCCTCTTTCCCTCTCCCCTTTGCTCTTTCCCCCTCCCACCCTTCCCCTTCCTCCCTTTGCCCTTTCCCCTTTCCTTACTCTCCCTCCCCCCTTTCCTTACCCTCTCTCCCTTTCCCCTTTCCTTCTCCCTCCCTCCCTTTCTGCCTCCCTTCTCCCTCCCTCCCTTTCTGCCTCCCTTCTCCCTTCCTCCTCCCTTTCCTTCACCCTCCCTCCCTTTCCCCTTTCCTTCCCCCTCCCTCCCTTTCTCCCTTCCTTCCCCCTTTCTTCCCCCGCCCTCCTTTTCTCCCCCTCTCTTTCCTCCCTCTTTCCCCTACCTACACCCTTTTTCCCTTTCTTTTTTCTTTCTTTCTTTCTTTCTTTCTTTCTTTCTTTCTTTCTTTCTTTCTTCCTTCCTTCCTTTCTTCCTTCCTTTCTTCCTTCCTTCCTTCCTTCCTTCCTTCCTTTCTTTCTTTCCCCTTAAAGCAATTTAAATGGGTTGTAAAGGCAGAAGGTGCATTCTATGCATTAAGATAACAAAAAAAAACTGCATGTAGCAGACCCCCTGATACTTACCCGAGTCCCCGGAGAGGCAAGACTCTGATGGACTTCACTGGATCGAGAGGGGGCTCAGATAAGTATTGGGGGGGGTCAGCTGCACACAGAAGGTTTCTTTTACCTTCATGCACAGAATGCCTTTACAGCCACATTATTGGGTTATTGGAGATAAATCCGGGTTATTGATGGCATCCATTGTGTCTCTTTGCAGCTCGTTCCCACAGCAGTACAGCCACCAGGCCAATCCCGGCACCTACAACATGATGCACATGAACAGTAATGGAAGCCACATGGGGCAAATGACCATGAACTCCTTGCCCATGTCGGGCATGCCGATGGCACCGGACCAGGTAAATGGAATTTCATACTACCAGGACTTATCTGGCTGTATGACGCGCCTCTTTCCTAACACCCCTCCTCCATCTGCACCTTTTTTGTTACTCTTTGGGGTTAATTCAAAAAAGCGTTATAATTTTTTCCGCTTGGCCTCCGGAAGATTTACCCCATTTATGACCAGGCCATTTTTTGGAGATTCGGCACTACTTTAACCGTTTCCCGACCGCCTTGCGTGTATTTACAGGGGCAGAACGACTCCCCTGCACGAAAACTCTGTACGGGTACAGGGTTCCTTTAAGAGCCACCAGAGGTCGTGCCGTATCCCAAAACGTGCTCTGGTCAGGAAGGGGGGTAAATTCTTCCAGGGCTGAAGTGGTTAAAGGTTCGGGAGGCACCGGGGTTAATATTGACTGGCTTTGCACACAGCAGTGCTGCTTCATGCATGTCTAAGACTACTCTCTTCTGGCGCTGTGATACATTCAGTCTAGTCGGCAGCCATGCAGAGTAACAAAGTACCAACAAAGTAACGAAGGAGGCGGCGGCGATTTGTTGTGCTGCATGGCTGCTGACTAGACTGAATGTATCACAGCGCCGGGAGATAATAAGGCTGCAGATGGGCACAGCGCCAGCAGGTAACACCAGCACAATGGCAGATGGGCACAATGCCGATCAAGGTACTTGAGGCACAGTGAGGCTGAGGCATGCAGATGGGCACAGTGAGGCAATGCCGATGGGCACAGTGTGGCTGAGGCAATGCCGATGGGCACAGTGAGGCTGAGGCATGCAGA
Organism: Rana kukunoris; assembly: GCA_029574335.1. Taxonomy (NCBI): domain Eukaryota; kingdom Metazoa; phylum Chordata; class Amphibia; order Anura; family Ranidae; genus Rana; species Rana kukunoris. The sequence continues at coordinate 138,140 of JAJQKJ010002732.1, forward strand.
TGGGCACAGTGAGGCAATGCCGATGGGCACAGTGTGGCTGAGGCAATGCCGATGGGCACAGTGAGGCTGAAGCATGCAGATGGACACAGTGAGGCTAAAGCATGCCGATGGGCACAGTGAGGCTGAGGCATGCAGATGGACACAGTGAGGCTGAGATTTGCTGATGGGCACAGTGAGATGGGCACAGTGAGGCTGAAGCATGCAGATGGACACAGTGAGGCTGAAGCATGCCGATTGGCACAGTGAGGCTGAGGCATGCTGATGGGCACAGTGAGATGGGCACAGTGAGGCTGAGGCATGCAGATGGGCACAGTGAGGCAATGCCGATGGGCACAGTGAGGCTGAGGCAATGCCGATGGGCACAGTGAGGCTGAAGCATGCAGATGTACACAGTGAAGCTGAAGCTTGCCGATTGGCACAGTGAGGCTGAGGCATGCAGATGGACACAGTGAGGCTGAGACATGCAGATGGACACAGTGAGGCTGAGACATGCTGATGGGCACAGTGAGATGGACACAGTGAGGCTGAGGCAGGCAGATGGGCACAGTGAGGCTGCAAATGGACATTGTTGACCCTCTTTTCCACTTACAGTAGCTGCTACATTCTCACCCTAGGCTTATACTCGAGTCAATAATTTTTTGTTGTGATGAAATATACGGTACCCAGAATTTCACTAACTTGCTTGCTGAAGTTTTTTTTAAATTTATTTTTTATTAACTAAATCCATTTCTTGTCTCCCCCCCCCTCTCTCTGTAGAAGTACTGCTGACGTCGCTCGGCCGCAATGGAGGAAAATGTGCACTATAGAGGATAAATTTCTATAAAAAAAAATTAAAAAAAATTCTATTTCTGCAGCAAGTTACGTCTTGCTTTGGCCTTACCAAGGACATCAGCTCTTTTCTTCCTGTCTCGGAGGAGGGCCTGTCGGGAGAAAGCTGGGCCTGGACTTTGGGCGTCGGGGACGTTTTGATGTAGTACGTCCTACAGGACAGACAACGGTCGCCGGCTGTTTTGGTGCTCAGAGACACAAGATGTGAATCGGGTGGTAACATTTTCATTCGTAAAGCTGCTCTGACAGCTTTAGGCAACTTGGGAAACTTTTTTATTTGATTTTTTCTCGTTTCTTTATCCCAAAGCACCTACAAAAAAAAAAACAATTTCTAAGTGAAACCTTAAGATAAAAGTTTGCTTATTTTTTACGTTGTGTTCAGAGTAGTATTCCTATAAAGCTTTGTGACTTTTTTGGCTCGAGTACAGTTTAGATGAGAGAATGTGTCGATAACTGTGTGCAGTAGTTTTGCACTTTACGACTGTTGAGAACCGCCTGGAAGTTTCCGGCTTCATTGTCTGAGAATGAGATTGCAATAGCCCCGCCCTGAGATTCCCCCCCCCCCTCCATTCTGTATAAATAGCACGAGCAGGCATTGAACTTGTCTAGCCCCCTTCCCTTCTCCACAGTGTAAACTTTTTGTATATATGATCTTTATTAATGTATATGATTTTTTTTTTTTTCTAGGTCAGTGTTCCTGTTTTTTATTTTTTTTCAGAGCTTTTAAAGCTGTGTATTTAACCCTGGGTCTGCCATGGGTTTACAGCAACTCCATTCTATGTTTTGGCAATAGATTGGCTAATTCCTGCGGGGGGCCCATTATGACTTTGTATTTAATAACGATAGAATTGCTCTCCTTCCTGTATCTAAGAAAGCCATGACCCTCATAGTTTTTTTTTTTGGAGAATGTTTGTTTTATTTCTTGGGGAGTACATGGCTTGACTTTGATGGAAATTGGATATGGACTAAGAGATGCCCCCATTGCAGCTCCCTTAGCGTTACATTAAGAGCTAAGATTCCCTGTCCCTGCTCCAGCTCCCTTTTAGGGCCCATTCACATTATCGCAATGCGATAATGCAAGTTGCTGTGCTGCATGCCCATTTTCTCACTTACTGTGGTGTGTTGGGCAGCCCCTTCAAATGAATAGGCTGCCCTAACTTATGTCAAGTGCTTGTAATGCACCACAGAGGACTGGGTTGGTGTAAATGAGCCCTTAATAATGTTAGAATTGCTCTCCCTCCTGAGTTTAAGGAAGCAATGACCAACACTGTTTTGAAGAATGTTTTATTTCTTGGGGAGTACATGGCTTGACTTTTATGGAAAATGGATATGGACTAAGAGTCGTCCCCATTACAGCCCCCTTAAAGTTACTTTAGGAGCTAAGAGTCCCCTGTCCCTTCTCCCTTTTAGGGTTCATTCACATTATCGCATTGCGATAATGTATGTTGCAGAGCTGCATGTCCATTTTTTGACTTACTGTGGTGTGTTGGGCAGCCCCTTCAAATGAATAAGCTGCCCTAACTTACATCAGGTGCATGTAATGCACCACAGAGGACTGGGTTGGTGTAAATGAGCCCTTAATAATGTTAGAATTGCTCTCCTTCCTGAGTCTAACGAAGCGATGACCCACACTGTTTTTTTGAAGAATGTTTTATTTCTTGGGGAGTACATGGCCTGACTTTTATGGGTATGGACTAAGACGCCCCCGTAAAGTTATTATAAGAGTCCCTGTCCCTGCTCCCTTTTAGGGCCCATTTACACTATCGCATTGCGATAATGTATGTTGCAGAGCTGCATGCCCATTTTTCGACCTGCTGTGGTGTGTTGGGCAGCCCCTTCAAATGACTAGGCTGTCCTAACTTACATCAAGTGCATGTAATGCACCACAGAGGACCGGGCTGGTGTAAATGAGCCCTTAGGGCCCTTTTATATTTTAGTTCATGACGGTTAGCACAGATGTTCTGAAATGTTTTATTATAGCAATATCTGCGTGTTGTTAAATCTCTGCTTTGTTCTAAGTTCATTTGTTCTTGTTGCTTCAGTTTTTCTGAAAACTTCTTCCTAAGCCTTTCCTATCCCAATCAAACATTTAACAGATTGGTAATTTTTCTGAACTCTGTGGATAAGTACAGATAATTCTTCATGGGTAGAAAATAAAGCAGAGTATTAGATGTTGCCTCCAGATGCTGGACTCTATGTCGAAAAGAAGATGCCCAAGGTTTCTGCATCCTCCTTGGTGGCATCTTGTCGACAAGAGTCCTCACTTATTTTAAGTAATGAGATTTCGGTAGAAGTTTAAGAAGGTTTTTACCACGCCAAGCTCTGTGTGTAGTTCTCAGAACCTTAGCCGTACCATGTGCCACCTTCTAGGAGCTTGTCCTACTCGGCAAAGATGGCAAAGCGGAACACGAAGCTGCACTCTGTAGGCATCGCACCATTACATTTATTTAATGTATCTGGCTTCCAAAATGGTCTATTAAAGCCACGCCCCTTTGACGCATTTCACCCCCCAATTCAAAGTTGCAAATAAGCCAAACCTGGGTGAAATGCATCAAGGGGTTGTGACTTAGGTCGGGGACCATGTCTCAAATCTTACACTAAAGAAAAGCTATAGTGTGATATCCACAGAGTGCTGCTTCGTTTTCTGCTTTGCCATCGGTGTGATTTCAATGTTGAGTACACTGCCCTCTTAAAATTATATTGGCAAGTTGTACTTTCCCGATTGGCAGTTATAATGCCACAAGGGCCCCTCTCCCCCAGTCCCAAAATTGCTGTATCTGGTGGCAATTTTGATTTCTGTTTTCCTCCCTTTATCAAATTGGACTAGTTATATTCTTATTTACAAAATTCACCCCGCACTTCGGCCTTGTAAAAGTTGTGGCCATTTAGTTTTGGACTTGGCAGCCACTGGTGTTTAGGCGTGCCTGTAGCCCATCGAGAGCAAGAACGAGATGGATGGCCATGGCCGTAGCCCGCCTACAGCACCAGGGGTGGCCATAGCCCGCCTACAGCACCAGGGGTGGCCATGGCCGTAGCCCGCCTACAGCACCAGGGGTGGCCATGGCCGTAGCCCGCCTACAGCACCAGGGGTGGCCATGGCCGTAGCCCGCCTACAGCACCAGGGGTGGCCATGGCCGTAGCCCGCCTACAGCACCAGGGGTGGCCATGGCCGTAGCTCGCCTACAGCACCAGTGGTGGCCATGGCCGTAGCCCGCCTACAGCACCAGTGGTGGCCATGGCCGTAGCCCGCCTACAGCACCAGGGGTGGCCATGGCTGTAGCCCAACAAGAAAGATGCAAAGCTAGCTAATGTCCATACTTCTGTAGTCGCAGGACACCAACCCTGAATGCAGTTAGACCGGCAGCCATTGAGCAGAGACCAATTTTATCCTAAGTAGAAAAATTTTCATGTTTTGGGTTTTTTCTGGCCTTATTGATGGTGGAATTATCTGTACTTACCAACCTTCGCGTTTTCATATTTCCAATCCGTTTTGTGTTTTTCTTGTTTTTCCTGGACAACCGATTTCAGATCTGTTCCTTTACCCGTTCTAACAAAGTTCTTTTCTTAGTGCTTTTCCAAAGTTAACAAATGAATGTTACTTTTGTGCTGCTTTTAGTGTACACGGAATGTAAGTACGGCGCGTACGTCGGCCATCTGCCGCCCCGCGCCGGTGAAATGTGAGACAGGACATAAGCTAGATCGGTTCCAACACTTCCCCCACCCTAAAAATAAAAAAAACAATTGGATATTTACACCAAACCCCCCCACACAAAAAAAAGACTAATTCCAAAATCCTGCTAATCTTTTATTCTTTAGCTTTTCTGGATTTCGTATTTTCTTGAAATTTTACACTTTGAATTGGCACTAATTTTGAGACAATCTTTGCCATTTTAATTCTGCCAGTTTCGGGCGACTCTTTGTGCGGTGTACGTAGTCTTCCTTTTACTACTTTCCATCTGCATTTTAGTAGAGTTTTTATGTGGCGCACCTCTGTGGCTGTCGAATATCCCCCCCCCCTCCCCCCGGTGTTCAATTCCTCCCGATATGTGTCTGGAGGAGCACCTGTCTATCGAGCAATAATCTGTTCCTCCCGTGCCTTCCCACTGGACTCGGCCCCCGTTTGTACCGCCAAAGCGGCCTGCTGAGGTGCTTCACCTCCGCCATTAAAAGCTGTTCGGAAAATTGTCTTTACAGAACCGCTAATTGTGTGCAAGTCAATGTGTCTGCAACACAGGAATGAAGCCTGTCTGTTATTCTCTGTAATAATCTGTACAATTGTATATTTTACATTGGTGTGTAATAAAAGGCTTAGTGTCTGGTTTTCAGTCTATTTATGAGATTTCTTCATTTTTTGTTTTCTGAGACCATCTTGGTAAAAAGTCCTTCTGGGCTTTATGCCTGAACGTCGTCGATGAGCGTGGATGTGTGCAGTTTAGGTGCGATTGTGTCTCGAGGATGAGGGTGCCTAAAACAATTAAAATGGTACCACTTGATTGCCCCTCCAAACCTGTGTCAGTAGGATCAGCATAGACTGGTGACCAGCAGACAGAATCTGCTTTTCGGGACCCAGCAGTCTTCAACAAAATGGAGGCCGTCTCCCTGTTGCATAAATGTAAGCCCTAAAATGGGCAAAACTTAAAACCAGGGAACACGACAATAAAAATCTGACAATGAATCTATTATTTCCAAATTCCCCCCCCCCCCCCAAAAAAGGTTGGTTCCAGACAAGAGAAATAAAATCCCATGTCAGAATTCATTACAACCACCAACAGTCTTCAACAAAATGGAGACCTGAAAAGAGCGAAACGTAAATCCAGCGAACACAATCTGACAAGGAATCTAGTATTTCCAAATTCCCCCCCAAGAAAAGTTGCAGTTCCAGACGATAAAAATTAATCCCATCTCAGAATTAATTACAACCACCAACAGTCTTCAACAACATGGAGGCCGTCTGCACCAGGTGAAACATAAAACCAGGGAACACGACAATAAAAAAAATGACAAGGAATCTAGTATTTCCAAATCCCCCCCCCAAAAAAAGTTGTGGTTCCAGACAAGAAAATTTAAATCCCATCTCAGAATTCATTACAACCACCAACAATCTTCAACAAAATGGAGGCCGTCTGCACACAGACGCCGACTCCCCGCTACATAAATGTAACCCCGGAAAAAGGTGAAACCAGGGAACACGGCAATAAAAATCTGACAAGGAATCATCTAGTCTTTCCAAATCCCCCCCCCCCCCTAAAAAGTTGAGGCTCCAGACAAGAAAAAAAAATCCTGTCTCAGAATTAATTACATCCACCCAGTCTTCAACAAAATTGAGTCCCGAAAAGGGCGAAACGTAAAACTAGCGAAGACGACAATAAGAAAATCTGACAAGGAATCTAGTATTTCCAAATTCCCCCCCCCCCCCCCCAAAAAAAGTTTGGCTCCAGACAAGAGAAATAAAATCCCATCTCAGAATTCACTACAACCACCAACAGTCTTCAACAAAATGGTGGCTGTTTGCACCCACACTCTGACTCCCCGCTACATAAATGTAACCCCCGAAAAGGGGCGACACAAAACCAGGGAGCATGGCAATAAAAAATCTGACAAGGAATCTAATCTTTCCAAATGCCCCCCCCCCCCCCCAAAAAAAAGTTGTAGTTCCAGACAAGAAAAATAAAATCACATCTCAAAATTAATTACAACCACCAACAGTCTTCAACAAAATGGAGGGCACACAAGACACCGTCTCCCTGTTGTATAAATGTAAGCCCCGAAAAAGGTGAAACGTAAAACCAGCGAACACGGCAATAAAAAATTCTGACAAGGAATCTAATCTTTCCAAATGCCCCCCCCCCCCCCCCAAAAAAAAAGTTGTAGTAGTTCCAGACAAGAGAAATAAATCCCATGTCAGAATTTATTACAACAACACACAGTCTTCAACAAAATGGTGGCTGTTTGCACCCATACACTGACTCCCTGCTGCATAAATGTAATGAGATGGGTAAAAGGTGGTATTGTCTCCTGTGCTGCACTAGTAGAGAACTCCACAGACGCGTTTTGCCCTTTTTCGGGGCTTTACATTTATGCAACAGAGCCGGTGTCTTGTGTCCACCATTTTGTTGAAGACTGTTGGGTGTTTGTAATTCATTTCTGAGATGGGTTTTATTTTTCTTGTCTGGAACCAGAACTTTTTTGGGGGGGAAAGACTCCTTTCCTATCATCGTTTTTTTTTTTTTCCAGACTCTCATCATTTTTATTGCAGCTCATTATTTCCTTTGTATTGTACGATGTGGGTGAGGACACTGAGAATCATCCGAGTCAGACTATTCCTCCAGCCTGGTAGGTGGCTCTGAGGGTTAGTTGTCAACCAGTGACCCTTCATAGATTTTGGAGTCGCAGGTTCGAGGTTTGGTGTCTATTTATTTGCAGTACATTAATACCGGAACTATGAGAAGGAACAGTTGGGTGTCTGAGTGCAGGTGATGGCTCAGAGAGTAAGGACTCAGACTGGTGTGATGGTGATATGAGTTCAACTCACTCTGGTGGAGGTTGGTGCTCTGTAGTGCCTCAGCCCCCTTTTGTTAGAGGGGGAATGTTTCAAGCCCCCTCCTGTGTCCTGCCAGTAAAGTCCTTCCACTTTGTTATAACAGTAGACCAAGGACAATTTCACAGATGGACTTATTGCAAAGGTGACAACCTATCACCTTACCATGCTTGTATTTACTGAGCTCCAGAGAGTGACCCATTTTTCCCATAAATGTTTGTTGTTGAAGCTGCCTGCATGCCAAGGTGCTGATTTTGTACACCTGTGGCCATGGAGGGGGCTTTGAAATCATAGATTACAATGATTTGGAGGGGTGTTCCAAGACTTTTGGCAATATAGTGTATTCTCCTCTATTCTGGATGGTGGGGCTTGGAATATTCTCCTCTATTCTGGATGGTGGGGCTTGGAATATTCTTCTCTATTCTGGATGGTGGGGCTTGGAATATTCTTCTCTAGTCTGGATGGTGGGGCTTGGAATATTCTGGATGGTGGGGCTTGGAATATTCTTCTCTATTCTGGATGGTGGGGCTTGGAATATTCTTCTCTAGTCTGGATGGTGGGGCTTGGAATATTCTGGATGGTGGGGCTTGGAATATTCTTCTCTATTCTGGATGGTGGGGCTTGGAATATTCTTCTCTAGTCTGGATGGTGGGGCTTGGAATATTCTGGATGGTGGGGCTTGGAATATTCTCCTCTATTCTGGATGGTGGGGCTTGGAATATTCTCCTCTATTCTGGATGGTGGGGCTTGGAATATTCTTCTCTAGTCTGGATGGTGGGGCTTGGAATATTCTGGATGGTGGGGCTTGGAATATTCTTCTCTATTCTGGATGGTGGGGCTTGGAATATTCTTCTCTAGTCTGGATGGTGGGGCTTGGAATATTCTGGATGGTGGGGCTTGGAATATTCTTCTCTATTCTGGATGGTGGGGCTTGGAATATTCTTCTCTAGTCTGGATGGTGGGGCTTGGAATATTCTTCTCTAGTCTGGATGGTGGGGCTTGGAATATTCTGGATGGTGGGGCTTGGAATATTCTCCTCTATTCTGGATGGTGGGGCTTGGAATATTCTCCTCTATTCTGGATGGTGGGGCTTGGAATATTCTTCTCTATTCTGGATGGTGGGGCTTGGAATATTCTTCTCTATTCTGGATGGTGGGGCTTGGAATGTTCTTCTCTATTCTGGATGGTGGGGCTTGGAATGTTCTCCTCTATTCTGGATGGTGGGGCTTGGAATATTCTTCTCTATTCTGGATGGCGGGGCTTGGAATATTCTTCTCTATTCTGGATGGTGGGGCTTGGAATATTCTTCTCTATTCTGGATGGTGGGGCTTGGAATATTCTCCTCTATTCTGGATGGTGGGGCTTGGAATATTCTCCTCTATTCTGGATGGTGGGGCTTGGAATATTCTTCTCTATTCTGGATGGTGGGGCTTGGAATATTCTTCTCTATTCTGGATGGTGGGGCTTGGAATATTCTTCTCTATTCTGGATGGTGGGGCTTGGAATATTCTTCTCTATTCTGGATGGTGGGGCTTGGAATATTCTTCTCTAGTCTGGATGGTGGGGCTTGGAATATTCTTCTCTAGTCTGGATGGTGGGGCTTGGAATATTCTGGATGGTGGGGCTTGGAATATTCTCCTCTATTCTGGATGGTGGGGCTTGGAATATTCTCCTCTATTCTGGATGGTGGGGCTTGGAATATTCTTCTCTATTCTGGATGGTGGGGCTTGGAATATTCTTCTCTATTCTGGATGGTGGGGCTTGGAATGTTCTTCTCTATTCTGGATGGTGGGGCTTGGAATGTTCTCCTCTATTCTGGATGGTGGGGCTTGGAATATTCTTCTCTATTCTGGATGGCGGGGCTTGGAATATTCTTCTCTATTCTGGATGGCGGGGCTTGGAATGTTCTTCTCTATTCTGGATGGCGGGGCTTGGAATGTTCTTCTCTATTCTGGATGGTGGGGCTTGGAATGTTCTCCTCTATTCTGGATGGTGGGGCTTGGAATGTTCTCCTCTATTCTGGATGGTGGGGCTTGGAATGTTCTCCTCTATTCTGGATGGTGGGGCTTGGAATATTCTTCTCTATTCTGGATGGTGGGGCTTGGAATATTCTCCTCTATTCTGGATGGTGGGGCTTGGAATATTCTCCTCTATTCTGGATGGTGGGGCTTGGAATATTCTCCTCTATTCTGGATGGTGGGGCTTGGAATATTCTCCTCTATTCTGGATGGTGGGGCTTGGAATATTCTCCTCTATTCTGGATGGTGGGGCTTGGAATATTCTCCTCTATTCTGGATGGTGGGGCTTGGAATATTCTTCTCTATTCTGGATGGTGGGGCTTGGAATATTCTCCTCTATTCTGGATGGTGGGGCTTGGAATATTCTCCTCTATTCTGGATGGTGGGACGTAGTAGATCTCTCTCGGATGATGGGACTTGGAATGTTGCCTCTGTTTTGGCTTGTACCCAATGTCTAGGCACTAGAAGGATGAGAACTTTTGCTGGCCAATCCTCCTACCCCCTAGCGCAGATAGTTGGTGTGTCTATATTCTGTGGAAAGTTCTGGAGACGTGTGATGTAATCCCGGGGCTGGCAGCTCATTATTTCCTTTGTATTGTACAATGTGGGCCATGACACTGAGAACCAACTGAGTCAGACTGGTAGGTGGCTCTGAGGGTTAGTTGTCAGCCAGTAACTCCCCACATAGATTTTTGGAGTCGCAGGTTCAAGGCTTGGTGTCTCTTTATATTTATTTGCAGTAGATTAATACCTGAACTATGAGAACAAACATCTTGGTGTCTGAGTACAGGTGATGGCTCAGAGAGTAAGGACTTAGACTGGTGTGATGGAGACATGAGTTCTAATCCCTCTAGTGGATGATGGATTGTGTAGAGGTCCAAGGGCTGGATCACCTATTGATGGAAGAGGGTAATGTTTCAAGTATATGTCTGCTTGTAAAGTGTTCATGTAGTACCTTGTGGTGGGTATATATTAGTTGGGAGCTGCTAGTAGGGGGGTGTTTTGGCTATTGTACCATATATTGGGTAATAGTTTTAATAAAAAACAGACATCTCCTCCAACCAGGTAGGTGGCTCTGATGGTTGGTAGCCAGCCAGTGACCCCACAGAGATTTTGGAGTCGCAGGTTCAAGGCTCGGTGTTTCTATATTTATTTGCAGTAGATTAATACCTGAACTATAAGAACTAACAGCTTGGTGTCTGAGTGCAGGTGATGGCTCAGAGAGTAAGCACTCTGACTGCGGTGATGAAGGCTATGAGTTCTAATTCCTCTGGTGGAGGTTGGACAACTTGTGTTGTAAATGGTTGATATAGGAAATAGAAGGATGAGAACATTGTCTGGTAGATCCTCATGGCTCAGCTAGTTGGGTTGCCTATGTTCTGTGGAAAGTTATGGAGACGTGAGATGGAATCCCGGGGCCGGCAGCTCATTATCTCCTTTGTATTGTACAATGGGGGGGGTGATGACACTAAGACCCATCTGAATTAGACATCTCCTCCAGCCACGTAGGTGGCTCTGAGGGTTAGTAGTCAGCCAGTGACCCCATAGAGATTTTGGAGTCGCAGGTTCAAGGCTCGGTGTCTCTTTATGTATTTGTAGCAGATTAATACCTGAACTATGAGAAGGAACACATTGATGTTTGAGTGCAGGTGATGGCTCAGAGAGTAAGGACTCAGACTGGTGTGATGAAGGCTGTGGGTTCAAATCCCTCTGGTGGAGGTTGGAGAGTTCCAGGTGCTGTGCAGTGCCTGATACTCCTGTTGGTGAAGGAGGGTAGAGGGGAATGTTTCAAGCCCGCTCCTATATTCCACCAGTAAAGTCCTTCCACTTTCTTATAATAACAGTAGACCGTGGAAAAATTAAGAAACAAGAAAATTGCACAGGTGGCAACTTATCATGGTACCACACTTGTATTCAGAGAGCGACCTGTTTTTCTACGAATGTTTGTTAAAGACGTCTATATGTCGAAGTGCTGTGGCCATGGAGGGGAATGAAACACCTGAATCCAATGGTTTAAATGGGTGTCCCAATACTTATGGCAATATAGTTTATTCTGGATGACGGCACTTAGAATATTCTCCTCTATTCTGGATGGTGGGACGTGGTCTCTCTTGCGTGGATGATGGGACTTGAAATGTTTCTTCTGTTTTGGCTTGTACCCAATGTATAGGAAATAGTATGAGAGCTTTTTCAAGCAATCCTCCTAGCTCAGATAGTTAGTGTGCCTATAGTCTGTGGAAAGTTCTGGAGATGTGTGATGGAATCCTGGGGCTGGCAGCTCATTATTTCCTTTGTATTGTACAGTGTGAATGATGACATTGAGAACCATCTGCGTCAGACTTTTCTTCTAGCCTGGTAGGTGGCTCTGAGGGTTAGTTGTCAGCCAGTGACCCTGACATCGATTTTGGAGTTGCAGGTTCAAGGCTTGGTGTCTCCTTATATTTATTTGCAGTAGATTAATACCTGAACTATTAGAACGAACACTTTGGTGTTTGAGTGCAGGTGATGGCTCAGAGAGTAAGGACTCAGACTGGTGTGATGAAGGCTGTGGGTTCAAATCCCTCTGGTGGAGGTTGGTGAGTTCCAGGTGCTGTGCAGTGCAGTGCCTGATCCCCCTGTTGGTGGAAGAGGGTAGTGGGGAATGTTTCAAGCCTACTACTATACCCCACCAGTAGGGGGCTCAGGTACTGTGTTGTACCTGAAGAGGCCCATATATTAAGGAATGGTTGGCTGATAAAATTGAAAATTTTTGTTAAGTACAAGAGTTTGGAATGGGCTGCCCCGGTAAGACAGCCCATTCTATTTATATATGTTGCAGTGATGTCACAGATGATGGACGGAAGAAGCAGGGGGTGTCCACAACCTAAGGTGATGCCCACACATGTTACAGGCCGTGGGGACCTGGGACTGGAGCAGACTGGTGGGTTGTCCATGGCCTCCAAGCTTTCACTCAGGGATTTGAGCATGGGGTCTGCAGGATTTGAACATGGGGTCTACGGTCCTTCCATCATTGAGTGATTCTCCATCTGCCCAATTCACTCAGATATGAACTTGAGTCAATGCTGCCTCTGTTGTTGAATCCTTTCGCCCAATTCTCTCAGAGACTTTACCTGGGGACTATGGGATTTGAACTCAAGTCCATTGGTGCCCTGGTTACTGCTCTTATCCACTGAGCTACTCGCCTCTGCTCATTTACTTGTGTGTTTGTTCTACTATTTCAAGAAGAAACAGTCACAAAGGAGTAAAAAAGGGCAAAGAGCATGAGCTGAGACTTGAACCTGAAGCACTGAGGTTATGGCGGCATTCTCCAGCTGGCTGCTGGCCCTCCATAGGAGGTTTACAGGATTTGAACTCAAGCCTTTGGCACCCTGGTTGCTGCTCTTACCCACTGAGCTACTTGCCTCTGCTCAGTGACTTGTGTGTTCGTTCTACTATTTCAAGAATAAACAAAGTCACCAAAGAGTAGAAAATAGGCAAATAGCTTAAGCTGAGGTTATGGCTGGGCCTCCACAGGATTTGAACTCAAGTAACTGGCACCCTGGTTACTGCTCTTACCCACTGAGCTACTTGCCTCTGCTCAGTGACTTGTGTGTTCGTTCTACTATTTCAAGAATAAACAAAGTCACCAAAGAGTAGAAAATAGGCAAATAGCTTAAGCTGAGGTTATGGCTGGGCCTCCACAGGATTTGAACTCAAGTATTTGGCACCCTGGTTACTGCTCTTACCCACTGAGCTACTCGCCTCTGCTCAGTGACTTGAGTGTTCGTTCTACTATTTCAAGAATAAACAAAGTCACAAAAGAGTAGAAAAAGCTCAAACAGCACAAATTGAGACTTGAATCTCTGAGGTATGGCTGGGCCTCCACAGGATTTGAACTCAAGCCTTTGGCACCCTGGTTGCTGCTCTTACCCACTGAGCTACTCACCTCTGCTCTGTGGCTTGTGTGTCGTTCTACTATTTCAAGAATAAACAAAGTCACCAAAGAGTAGAAAATAGGCAAATAGCTTAAGCTGAGACTTTAACCTCAAGCTCTGAGGTTATGGCTGGGCCTCCACAGGATTTGAACTCAAGCCTTTGGCACCCTGGTTGCTGCTCTTACCCACTAAGCTACTCACCTCTGCTTGTGTGTCGTTCTACTATTTCAAGAATAAACAAAGTCACCAAAGAGTAGAAAATAGGCAAAAAGCTTAAGCTGAGACTTTAACCTCAAGCTCTGAGGTTATGGCTGGGCCTCCACAGGATTTGAACTCAAGTCTTTGGCACCCTGGTTACTGCTCTTATCCACTGAGCTACTCGCCTCTGCTCAGTGACTGGTGTGTCGCTCTACTATTTCAAGAATAAACAAAGTCACAAAAGAGTAGAAAAAGGGCAAACAGCATGAATTGAGACTTGAACTTCTGAGGTATGGTGGGTCTCCACAGGATTTGAACTCAAGTCTTTGGCACCCTGGTTGCTGCTCTTACCCACTGAGCTACTCACCTCTGCTCTGTGGCTTGCGTGTCGTTCTACTATTTCAAGAATAAACAAAGTCGCAAAAAAGAGTAGAAAAAAGGCAAACGGCATGAGCTGAGACCTGAAGCTGTGAGGTTATGGCTGGGCCGCCAGCTGGCTGCTGGGCTTCCACAGGATTTGAACTCAGATCTTTTGCACCCGGGTTACGGCTCTTACCCACTGCGCTACTCGCCTCTGGTTAGTGACTTTAGTGTTTGTTCTACTATTTTAGGAATAAACAAAGTCACAAAAGAGTAAAAAAAGGCAAACAGCACAAGTTGAGACTTGAACCTGAAGATCTGAGGTTATGGCTGCATCTCTAGCTGGCTGCTGGGCCTCCATAGGGGGGTTTACATGATTTGAACTCAAGTCTTTGGCGCCCTGGTTATTGCTCTTACCCACTGAGCTACTCACCTCTGCTTGGTGACTTGTGTGTTTGTTCTACTATTTCAAGAATAAACAGTCACAAAGGAGTAAAAAAAGGTAAACAGCACGAGCTGGGACTTGAAACTCTGAGGTTATGGCTGGGCCTCTACAAAATTTGAACTCAAGTCTTTAACACCCGGGTTACTGCTGTTATCCACTGAGCTACTTGCCTCTGCTCAGTGACTTGTGTGTTCGTTCTACTATTTCAAGAATAAACAAAGTCACAAAAGAGTAGAACATAGGCAAACAGCATGAGCTGAGACTTGAACCCGAAGCTCTGAGGTTATGAATGGGCCATCAGCTGGCTACTGGGCCTCCTCAGAATTTGAACGCAAGCCTTTGGCACCCAGGTTACTGCTCTTACCCACTGAGCTACTCGCCTCTGCTCAGTGTCTTTTGGGTTTGTTTTACTATTTCAAGTATAAACCAGTCACAAAAGAGTAAAAAAGTGCAAACAGCACGAGTTGAGACTTGAACCTCTGAAGTTATGGCTGGGCCTCCAGCAGGCTGCTTGGCCTTCATAGGGGGTTTACATGATTTGAACTCGAGTCTTTGGCACGCCGGTTACTGCTCTTACCCACTGAGCTACTCGCCTCTGCTCCATGATTTGCGTGTTCGTTCTATTTCAATAATAAACAAAGTCACAAAAGAGTAAAAAAAAAAAAAAAAAGCACAACTTGAGACTTGAACCTGAAGCTATGAGGTTATGGCTGGGCCTCCATGATTTGAATTGCTCTTACCCACTGAGCTACTCGCCTCTACTCAATGACTTGATGTGTTTGTTCTTCTATTTCAGGAGTAAAGAACTCAAAAAGGTCAATGCAGGCATTCAAACCTACAACTCCAACATAGTAACTTAGTCAACAGCTGTGTAAACCCCCTACGTCAAAGCAAAGCTCTGACTTTAGGTTTACCAGCCAATCTATGGTCACCGCTGCCAAACCCATATTCAGGTGTCCAACCCCTTGTCAGGCGCCGGGCATCTGAATTACAGCAGCGGGGGTGTTTTTGGAAGCACCTTGATCATCAAGACTTAGTATAAATTTTCCCAGGATTTGAGGATATGAATGAGACTCATCATTCTCAGACTCTATTGATCCCCGATTCCCAGTAGGTAATGTTAGTGGTTGCTCAGGGAATGGCCTTGGATCCATTGTGGGCCAATAACCATGTTATCAAGGTTTGAAGGCATGGGTGAGACTCATCGTTCTCAGACGCAATTAATCACTAATGGTGACTCATGGGGGTTTTATTTACAAAAAGCAAATCCACTTTGCACTACAAGCGCAAAGTGAATTTGCCTTTCATAAAAATAACCCCCCATGGTGTACCAAGTCTTGAAGTGGCCTAAAATACCAGCCTTGGATCTATGGAAGACCACTAAAGCCATTACCAAGGAATTGGATGAGACTCATCGTTCTCAACCTTAATGAAGATTCTTATCATGGCGACCAAAAGTATGGACCCCGATATTGAAAGTTCTTTTGTGCTCACAGTAAATGACTTTAATGCCATTCTCTTTCTTCTTATATCAGATGAAGACTCTGGGCTGGTAGTAGATGGATGACTGTAGAGCGCCAGTTGTGGATGCCGAGGTTGGAAAGCATTAATGCCAAAAAACACCTTTGCCGAGATCTGGCTCAGGTGGTGAGTAACCAGTCTTAATCGTAGAGGTTGGTCTTTTGGAGTTAAAGCTTCTGACACCAGTAAGAAGCAGGTGGTGCATCTGTAAAGGGAAGAGGAGACCCCACCCCCTCTCTCCTATCACCATAGATTGATTCATGCATTGCATAAATCCCATCTATCATCGCCGGTGTCTGGCTCTTTTTTTCAGGAACCGGCCATCTGAATTACAGCAGTTGGGTGGGGGGGGGGGGGGGGGGGGGGTGAAAGTGCCTGATTAGAGATATAGGCTTCCAAAATGATAAACAGTAGGCGCAATGCTTAAACAGTGTTGTGTTAGGGAAGAGAATAAATCATTTCCCTAACACTGACCGCTTCTCAGCCAATCAGGTGCTCATGTCTGGTTACCCGTCACCTGATTGGCTGAAGCGAAAGGCGCTGTGATTGATGCCTGCCAGGTGTCCAATCATAGCAGAGGATGGGAGAAGACATCGAGGACTTGGCCCCTGGAGGACAGCTCCATGACCTGAGACAGCTAAGTGCCGGGCGGGACATGCACACTGGCAGCATTTGATGGGGCACAGTAGTGGCAATTGATGGGCACACTGGCAGCAATTTTTGGGAAAAATCTTTGTTTGCTCCAATTGCAGATGCAGTTTTATTGTTTCTCTGCTTATAGTCTATGGGGGGGGGGGGGCACTGTAGTTTGTCAGGCCCTGTATTACCGGGATGTAGCCTCCAGCTCCATTCACTGTTTTGTTCCACCATAGGAATGAGAACTTCCTGTCCCACTCCAGGAACAAAGCAAAATCAGACATTTGCAGATAGCTTTGCGTTCTATGAAGGCATACATGGCTTCCTGTAAAGCAGTGTTTCTCAATTCCAGTCCTCAGGCCCCCCCCAACAGGTCAGGTTTTCAGGATTTCCATTATTTTGCACAGGTGATTTGATCAGTTTCACTGCCTTAGTAATCACCACAGCCTTTTCATCTGAGGGAAATCCTGACCTGTTGGGGGGGGGGGCCTGAGGACTGGAATTGAGAAACACTGATGTAAAGTGATACTATAGGTTAAATTATTTTTTTTTAAACACCGTTTTCTGGGCTCTCTCGGCTCCTCCTCGCTTCAGATAACCCCCCCATGGGAAGCTCCCTCCCAAGGGGGTTACCTTGCGGGTGTGCTCCCGAGTCCTGCATTCGGCGTCCATAGCCACCGAGTCCAAGACTCGGCCCCGGCGTCATTGGATTTGATTGACAGGAGTGGGAGCCAATGGCTGAGCAGCTATCAATCTATTCAATGAAGAGCCGAGAACCCCCGGGCAAACATCTGGCGCGTTCTCGACGTGGGACTTTCCAGGTAAGTAAAACGAGGGGGGCTGGTAACAGTCAGATGTTTTTTCACCTTAATGCATAGAATGCATTAAGGTGAAAAAACATGGAGGGTTTACTTTAGACGAGAAGGAATGATGTCACTCAGTCAATCAGAGGAAGTCTTGTATTCCATCATAGAAAGATTTGTTTTTAGTCTATGAATGACTGAGCGGCACTCAGCCTGACTCTTAACTTGTTTACGGGAGTGAGACAGGAAGTTGGCAGAACACAGTGCTGTATCCCGTACATAGTTGAGGATGCGTACAGTTAATACAGGACACCCAATAAGTCCACCTGTTAGTGCAGTAAATAGATTGCTTGGCCCAAACAAATTATTAAAGGGACATTATACATGGAGATCAGCGTTGGGTTTACATCTACTTTAAAATAGTGACTGTGACAGACTCACCCGGGACATCCCTGAACCATCTTATGTCTAAAATCATCCTATGTCCAATAGGGGGAAAGGATGACTGAGCAATTAGATCTTGGACTACTTGAGATGGGATTATTATGTATTTATTATCCACAATATATC
Organism: Rana kukunoris; assembly: GCA_029574335.1. Lineage (NCBI taxonomy): Eukaryota > Metazoa > Chordata > Amphibia > Anura > Ranidae > Rana > Rana kukunoris. The sequence goes on from JAJQKJ010002732.1 coordinate 155,971, forward strand.
CCAGGATATCTGTAGGACTCATTCATAGATGCTAATGCCGTCACCTCCGGCCATCCGTCTATTCTCTGTGCCAATTGACCCTGCTATTGTGTGTGAAGATGCCCTGTGTTTACACTTAGGATAATGTGTATTGTATAGCAGGTGAATGAGGAGACGTGAAGTCTACTCACCTCATCTGGGTAAATGATTATGTTTATGTTCTGGTTACCTCCTCTTTACTGTATATATAAGGTTGTATTCTTGGTTCTATTAAAGACTCCATACTTGGCACACAGACAAGTCTCGTCTCGTTGTGTGTTGAGGGCAGCTGGAATATCTGATATCTATATCCAGACTGATAGGAAGCGGTATACGACGGCGGCACTCAATCGGAGTGTGGGATGTACCGTTACAGTGACATATACAAAACAGCACCAAAAGAACCCGTATATAGCAGCAGGAAGCATTGAGAGGGCCAGTAACACGCAGGGAGGGCATGAAGGCCACTTGGCCACCTTGGCTGAGGACTGGAAAGAACTCGGTTTTAGGTTTATACAGCAAACCTCCAGTGGCAGCCACTAACCAGTCAGCAGAATTGGGCCTTGACCTCTCGGAATATTTAGTAACAACAGAATTTGGAAATTATTTTTGGTTCCGCGGCAGAACATCCTTGAGAAACAATAAAAAAAAAAAACTGTAGGATCACCGGGTTAAAAGTCGATCAGTTATGAAATTTTTATTATGTAACAAGAAATATCCATCAGTAAAGCAGGAACGTCTCTTAATCCCACAATCTCCAATATCCCAGCCAATCGCTGGAGGGACGTCATGCGACTTCCGTTTCAGTGGTATTTGTAATACTCTCGATCCAGCAGCATTCCTTAGTTTTTTTTTCATCCCCATGGCTTCCAGAGTCTCTGTGGGTGAAGAAAGCATTTTGGTGTGGTTTATCCGAGGTCCGCTCCCTCCAGGTAAGCTAGTGGTGCTGTAAAATAAGGCCCACCCCCCTCCCCTCCCCCCCTCCAGCATCAGGAATGTATGAGGCAAAAAAACAAAAAAAATAAAGTTACGGGTGCAAAAAAAGTGGAGTTTTTAGAGAGGATTTGTGCACCTCTGATCACGTCATTAGTCACAAGTAGCTTTTATCTGTCTCTAAAAAGTCTTCCCACAGCGCAGACTATCTACCCACAATCCATCACTCTGAAGAATCGTCTACCAGCATTCCCCCCCGAAGGTCGTCTTCAAATGTGAACGATGGTTCAAGTTGTTTAGAGATGTCTTCTTCCTGTGCGAAGCCTTTAACCTTCCCAACCTTCCCATAGTTGGTCTCTGCGGAGAGATAAACACACGGCGTTGGTATAGAAGGAGATGTTTAGACAACGAGGAACATGACGAGACACAAGAGAGGAGAGAGAGAGGATAACTCACAAGGACTTAGAAGACGGTCGCTTCGTTTTTGGCCACTTCCGCCGCTGAAGTTGTCTAAATGTCCAAGCAAGAGAGAAATAAAGGAACCCATCACCGACAGAGAAAGCCCAACACCCTCATCTATGTATCAGCAACTACTACTTCAATACATAAAAGTAGGGAACAAACAAGAGAAGACACAACCACAAAGATGAAAATGAAGAACAGAATCTACATGATCATGTCTTTAGGTACTGGGATTAAAAACTGTAGCCATATGAACTCTTCAGAAAAACTCTATGGACCTTCCTTAAAATGATGGAGTTCAGGTGTCTCCAGTGAGGGGAAATGTTAAAACGACATCAAACATCATCCAAAGACAATTGTGCTCTTCCAACCTTGTGACCTCAACCCTACTGAACAACTTTGGGGTGAATTGGAATGCCGAATGTGAGGCCAACTGGTAAGGGGGCAACTCTACACCATGGCAGGCCAACTGGTAAGGGGGCAACTCTACACCATGGCAGGCCAACTGGGAAGGGGGCAACTCTACACCATGGCAGGCCAACTGGGAAGGGGGCAACTCTACACCCATTGCAGGCCAACTGGGAAGGGGGCAACTCTACACCCATTGCAGGCCAACAGGGAAGGGGGCAACTCTACACCCATTGCAGGCCAACTAGGAAGGTGGCAACTCGCAGGCCAATTGGATACTTCTTTTCTCCTAACAGATACACTATATGGGCCAAAGGATGCAGAAACCCCTCCAAATGATGGAGTTCGGGAGTCTCAAGTTAAGGGTCGTTATTACTCCATCATACAAAGATATTATAGACAATTGTGCTCTTCAAACCATGTGGTAACAGTTTGGTGAAGACCCTTTTCTGTTCCACCATGACAGTTCCCCCACATGTAAACAACTAGCTCCATAATGACATGGTTTAACTGGTTTGGTGTGCAGAAACCTGTACAGTGTCCTGTACAAAGTCCTGACCTCATCCCTACGAAACATCTTTGGAGTGAACTGTAATGCCGCTTTTGAGCCAGGTCTTCTCATCCACCATCAGTACCTGACCTCACAAAGGGGCACAAACACCCTCCAAAATCTTGTGAAAATCCCTCTTGGAAAAGTGCAGGATGTTAGAGCACTGGGGGGGGGGGGGCAACGCTACACCCTGGTAGGCCAACTGGGAAGCGGGCAACTCCACCCTGGCAGGCCAGCTTGGAAGGGGGCAACGCTACACACTGGTAGGCCAACTGGGAAGGGGGCAACGCTACACACTGGCAGGCCAACTGGGAAGGGGGCAACGCTACACACTGGCATGCCAACTGGGAAGGGGGCAACGCTACACACTGGCAGGCCAACTGGGAAGGGGGCAACTCCATATTATCTAGCATGGTTTTGGAATGGAATGTCCAACAAACTCATACAGGTGTGGTCAGGGCTGCATCGGCTGTAGGCCATGGAGTGTACAGACAGCCACCAGAAACATCAGAGGGCTGAATCTAAATAAAAGACAAACTTAAAAAAACAAGATGGCTGAAATGTGTCTTTCTGAAAACCCCTTTCCTAGTATTATGCAGTAACCCACAACAGCCATCCAGCATCAGCATCTGATTTGCTGCTCTGCATTTCTTTACTAAGCTGGTGTCAGGAGGTCCAAAAAACAGGGGGGTGTAACACGTAAAATTGGAACTTACCGGTACTGTTCAAAACTTTCATCCTTCAGCCCTGTAATTAAAATGTACAATGTGTTCAGTATAATACAGCGGTGGGACGCACACAGATCATAAGGTGGCTTCATTTGGGTCGTAGCGTCATGATTTTGGCCAACAATGACTGTACAATGGTAACCAAGATTGTCCAACATCTGAAAGAAATCGGCAGCTGCTAAAAGAGCAATTCCAGGTACAGATATTTTTATTAAAATTACAAAGGCTGAACCAATGTAACTAAATACAGTATACCATATACCTGGCCGATACCCCTAGATGCCGGAAATGGCAGTATAGTTACATATGGTAAGTGAGGTTGAATAAGACACAAGTCCAACCAGTGTGTGATTATATGTCAGTATTACATTGTATATCTGTATGTTGGGGTGGTTCAGGTCATTATCTAATCTTCTTGAAACCATCGATGCCCCCCGCCTGTGGAAGGGAATTCCACATCCTTGCCGCTCTTACAGTAAAGAACCCTCTACGTAGTTTATGGTTAAACCTCTTTTCTTCTAGCTCACCTCATAGAAGGTTAATAGATTGGTTTGGCAAGAACGATTCTTCATGAATCCGTGCTGATTACTGCTAATGATACCGTTTTTATTACTAAAATCTTGTATATAGTCCCTTATCTCCTCCAAGAGCTTACATACTATTGATGTTAGACTGACTGGTCTGCAATTCCCAGGGATGTATTTTGGGCCCTTTTTAAATATTGGTGCTACATTGGCTTTTCTCCAATCCGCTGGAGACATAGCTACTCCAGTGATTGCCACCAGCTTCCGGGTCCTGTGCCAAGCTGCTGCATTGTGAACACAGGAGGTTAAGGTTTACGGGTGCCATTCACATTCAGCCCCAGCATTTTCTCAATGAATGCCAAGTGTTCCCCGATTGGATGACAGGGAGGGCGTGACGTCACCGTCCCACCTCTCCACCCATGCCAAGTGGCCAAGCCACCTGTGTTCAGAATGCAGCAGGGCATCTATGTGGAAGCTGGTGGAGATCGCTGGAGTAACCGCATATAATTTGGTTATTTCCAGCAGAGGGGATCACACAGGTGCGGTTTACCTGCAACAACCAGCTGGGATCCGTACTGGAACCCAACTCCGGGGGACTTATTAACATGTATTCAAGGCAGGATGGCCATAGACATTTATACAGCAAAGCATAAGAGCGCTGCGCTCCGCTCACTCCAAAAGCAGGAAAAGGTCAATTAAAATAAAAAGAGTAGATATACCGAGATCCAGACTGCGCGTCCGTGGGTTACACTGGCGGGAACCCTTACAGCTTCGCAGCTCCATTAGCTGGACGTGTAACTGATTGAGGAAGTCTCTGCCCAGAGTGTTCACCGCGTTTATCAACTGAGGAGAAAAAGAGAACGCCACATCACTTCAAACATTCACTGCAGAAATCCCACCACCCCTCCCCCCATTGCCGGAAAGAGCGCAACAAGTTCCTTCCTAGATGAACAATATAAAATATGGGACACCGTGGCCACACCCTGCTTGTTAAACTAAAAAAAAAAAAAATGGACTGAAGGGAATGGTTGCGGTGAGGATAGCGCTTTGCAGCGAATTGTGGGTGTGGCAAAACTGCAGTAACAGTGAGGGGTTAAATTATACCTGAACCTATGGCAACTACAGGTCAAGAGAGTTCCAGGGCTCAGGACTACAGGTCAAGAGAGTTCCAGGGCTCAGGATTATGTCATGCACATTGTGCAGAGCTCAAATACGGGGGGGGGGGGGGGGGGGCAGATTGTGCAAGTTTGCCCCCTTACAAAGAAATGAAGGGTCTACCATTTTTATCATAGGTGTGTTTTATATGATAGAGACGATCCCCAACCAACCAACAATAATTCTCCCCCCACAGACTGGCTCCAGGGGGCGCTCATGTGGTACACAGATCAGTCCTGTCAATGTAAGAAGGTTCTCCTAACGACAACTCGTCATGTGTATAAAAGACACCCGTCCACAGAATCTCTTTCCTCCAATCACATCTCACCATCATGGGGGAGACCAAAGATCTGTCAGAGGACGTCGGGGAGAAGATCGGAGACCTGCACAAGGCTGGAATGGGCTACAAGCCCATCAGCAAGAAGCTTGGTGAGAAGGAGACAACTGTTGGAGAGAATTATTCACAAATGGAAGAAATATAAAATAACCATCGATGGTCCTCAGTCTGGAGCTCCATGGAAGATTTCTCCTCATGGGGTGAGGATGGTCATGAGAAAACTGAGGGATCCGCCCAGAACTACACAGGAGGAGCTTGTGAAGGATCTTAAGGCAGTTGGGACCACAGTCACCAAACAACCCATTGGTGACACAATACACCGCCTTGGATTGAAATCCTGCAGCCCCTGCAAGGTCCCTTCCTCAGGAAGACACAAGTACTGAAGTCTCCCAATGATCATCTAAATCAGGGTTTCTCGACCAGGGTTCCGTGGAACCCAGGGGTTCCTCCAATGGTTGTTAGGGGTTCCTTGAGCAATGACCAATTTTTGCCTCTCAAATAAGTTCCAGGGACACCAATGATCTTTTTAGCTATCTGCACGGGGGAATTCTTCCCCAAGACCACAGATGTAAGGAGCACTCTTCCACTGACCATTACACCAATGTATCATGAGTTGTAGATATAGCCATTTTTAACAGGGGCTCACCTGAGACCGAAAGGTTTTTTCAAGGGTCCCTCCGTGTTGAGAAAGTCTGATCTAAATGATTCAGAGAAGATCAGGAGAAAGTTCTGTGGTCAGATGAGACCAAAATTCAGCTCTTCGGCATCAACTCCATTTGCCGTGTTTGGAGGAAGAAAAATGGTGACTACGACCCCAAGAACTCCATCCCTACAGTCACACGGAGGGGGAAACATGAGGCTTTGGGGTGTTTCTCTGATAAAGGTCCAGGCCGACTTTTCTGCATTGAGGGGCAAATGGGCGGGGCCCCACGTATTTTAAGATCTTGGATGAGAACCTTCTTCCCTCAGACAGAACACTGAAGATGGGTCATGGACGGGTCCTCCAGCATCACAATGATCACAACAGGAGTGGCTCAAGAAGAAGCACATTAAGGCCATGGAGTGGCCTAGCCAGTCTCCAGACCTTAATCCTATAAAAAATGTATGGAGGAAGCTGAAACTTCGAGTTGCCAAGAAACCTTAAGGATTGAGACCCCATTCACACCTGGGCGTTTTGTAGCTTGAAGCTACAAAACGCTGGAGGGGGAAAAAATCAATTATTCTCTATGGAGACGGTTCACATTTCCACTACAAAATGCCTGAAGCCAGAAGTTCAAAAACGCCTGAAGCTCAAACAAGTTCTGGGACTTTTTTTTTAGGCAGTTTTGGGCATTTTTCTGTTTTTAACATTGGTGACCCCTAGACCTGTCCAAAATCGCGACAAAAAGCGGTAAAAAAAAAATGCCACAAAAATGGCGGTAAAACGCTACGCTCAGGTGTGAATGCAGCCTTAGAGAAGATCTGTAGAGATGAGTGGAGAGCAAAACCCCTCCTGAGATGTGTGGAGACCTGATCACCTGCTACAAGAAACGTCTGACCTCTGTGCTTCCCAACAAGGAACCTCCCCCAACTACTAAGGGGGTCAAATACTTATTTTACTCACTGAACTGCAACTTCATTTAAAACATTTGTATCATGTGTGTGTTTTTCTGGATTTTTGGTTGATATTCTGTCTCTATCATATAAAATACACCTATGATAAAAATTACAGACCCTTCGTTTCTTTGTAGGTGGGCAAATTACACAATCTGCAGGGGATCGAGTCATTATTTTTCTCAATTTGTGCAAGGCGCGGGGGCTCAGGATCATCCAAGGGACCGAGCGCGGGGCTCGGGATCATCCAAGCCACAGAGCGCGGGGCTCGGGATCATCCAAGCCACAGAGCGCGGGGCTCGGGATCATCCAAGCCACAGAGCGCGGGGCTCGGGATCATCCAAGCCACAGAGCGCGGGGCTCGGGATCATCCAAGCCACAGAGCGCGGGGCTCGGGATCATCCAAGCCACAGAGCGCGGGGCTCGGGATCATCCAAGCCACAGAGCGCGGGGCTCGGGATCATCCAAGCCACAGAGCGCGGGGCTCGGGATCATCCAAGCCACCGAGCGCGGGGCTCGGGATCATCCAAGCCACCAAGCGCGGGGCTCGGGATCATCCAAGCCACCGAGCGCGGGGCTCGGGATCATCCAAGCCACCGAGCGCGGGGCTCGGGATCATCCAAGCCACAGAGCGCGGGGCTCGGGATCATCCAAGCCACAGAGCGCGGGGCTCGGGATCATCCAAGCCACAGAGCGCGGGGCTCGGGATCATCCAAGCCACAGAGCGCGGGGCTCGGGATCATCCAAGCCACAGAGCGCGGGGCTCGGGATCATCCAAGCCACAGAGCGCGGGGCTCGGGATCATCCAAGCCACCGAGCGCGGGGCTCGGGATCATCCAAGCCACAGAGCACGGGGCTCGGGATCATCCTAGCCACAGAGCGCGGGGCTCGGGATCATCCAAGCCACAGAGCGCGGGGCTCGGGATCATCCAAGCCACAGAGCGCGGGGCTCGGGATCATCCAAGCCACAGAGCGCGGGGCTCGGGATCATCCAAGCCACAGAGCGCGGGGCTCGGGATCATCCTAGCCACAGAGCGCGGGGCTCGGGATCATCCAAGCCACAGAGCGCGGGGCTCGGGATCATCCAAGCCATAGAGCGCGGGGCTCGGGATCATCCAAGCCACAGAGCGCAGGGCTCGGGATCATCCAAGCCACAGAGCGCGGGGCTCGGGATAATCCAAGCCACAGAGCGCGGGGCTCGGGATCATCCAAGCCACAGAGCGCGGGGCTCGGGATCATCCAAGCCACAGAGCGCGGGGCTCGGAATCATCCAAGCCACAGAGCTCGGGATCATCCAAGCCACAGAGCTCGGGATCATCCAAGCCACAGAGCGCGGGATCATCCAAGCCACAGAGCGCGGGATCATCCAAGCCACAGAGCGCGGGATCATCCAAGCCACAGAGCGCGGGATCATCCAAGCCACAGAGCGCGGGGCTCGGGATCATCCAAGCCACAGAGCGCGGGGCTCGGGATCATCCAAGCCACAGAGCGCGGGGCTCGGGATCATCCAAGCCACAGAGCGCGGGGCTCGGGATCATCCAAGCCACAGAGCGCGGGGCTCGGGATCATCCAAGCCACAGAGCGCGGGGCTCGGGATCATCCAAGCCACAGAGCGCGGGGCTCGGGATCATCCAAGCCACAGAGCGCGGGGCTCGGGATCATCCAAGCCACAGAGAGCGGGGCTCGGGATCATCCAAGCCACAGAGAGCGGGGCTCGGGATCATCCAAGCCACAGAGCGCGGGGCTCGGGATCATCCAAGCCACAGAGCGCGGGGCTCGGGATCATCCAAGCCACAGAACGCAGGGCTAGAGATCATCCAAGGTACAAGGGGGAGGGCCAGTGATTAAGGCTCAAAGTAATCGATTGGAAATCCCAAAATTTGTAATCCTCGTCGTTTACGTAAGGCGTACGTGAATGCGCCTGGGCGTAAGTTACGCTCACGTCGTATGCAGTGTTCGGCATATCTTAGGTATTCTACCTGGCGTAATTCTGAGCATGCGCACAGGGACACGTTCACGGACGGCGCTTGCACCATTCGTTCGGCCCCTCATTTGCATGGGGTCACGATTTATTATAATACAACACGCCCACTACCCGCCTACTTTGAATTACGTGGGCTTACGCCGGCCCATTTACGCTACGCCGCCATAACTTATGACGCAATTGCTTTGTGAATACAGCACTTGCCTCTCTAAGTTGCGGCGGCGCAGCATAAAGAAGATACGCTACGCCCCCACAAAGATACGCCTGGGTACGTGAATCTGGGCCAATGATTTTAACCCCTTCCTAAAGTAGATGTGGCCCCTCACTGGAGGATGATGCAGAGTATATTAAAGTATATAGAGGACAGCATAGGAATGCCAAAAAATATTCAGAGGCCATCAACAAAATAAAGGGATGAAGAGGACATAACGGGCCTTGGAGTTAGGATAGAAAGGAGGCCTTTGAATGGTCTGGTGACAACATAAATCGGACTTGTGGAATGGTCCAAATCACACAACACATGCAGGTATATTCTTCAAACAAACCATGCTGTAATTAATATACACACACACACACACACACACACACAGGTGCAGTACACAATGTGTCCACAAGGTGGCAGTAGAACACCATCTCCTCTCTACATACACTGAGCTGCTGCTGCCACCTTGTGGTCATCATGCATCAACACATGGCACCCATAAGCAACCCAATGTATACCGGTAGTTGTCGGAGCCCCTCCCACAACGCCCTTTACCTGATACGGATCCACGTTGAGATCAAAATACTCCAGGAAGCCGGTGGCAAATTCACAGAAGAGGAAGTTGTGCGTCTCGTTGATGGTCCGCAGGCACCAGTAGGTGTTGTTGTTGGCACTGGTACAAGCACAGAAGGGCCCAACTGCACAGAAAGAAAGGACAATGACGGGCGCTGAATACTCTACTAGTGCCCCCCCCCGTTCTTTTTATTCACAGATTACAACACAACAATGGAAACCAACAACCAGGACACCAAATCACGGCTCACTGATAACAAGGAAAGCATGACTGTCCCAGAAAATCCAGGACAGTTGGCATGTGTGATGTATGTAATGCACGATTATTGTGGGGCCCCCCCCTTGTACCTGGGGCCCCTGGGCAGTGCCCTTGCATTAAGATGGCCCTTCACTATGCGCCCATCGCCCCCACGACTACTCTCCGTTACATAGAGCGGCAGTGCTCCACCATCTAAGAAAGGCAACTGAAAAGATGTCCGTCTCCCATGCATTTTAAAGGGTTGCATCAATAATGAGGTACACTAATGAGACCTTACGTGTCCAGAAGGGGGCAGTCTGCCAGTGCTGGTTGTCATGGGTGAAGCAGGTCAGTCCCGGCATACTGCAAGTGTCATTGTTCTTCAGCCTCTTCAGAAGTTTGCGCAGCTTCTTCTTGCGCCTCTGTTCCCGCAGGAGCCACATCTTGTCCTGAGATTTCAGCGATTTCCTGCAAACAAAAGCAACAGTCAGAGGGGACAGGGGGGGGGGGGGGGGGGAAGTACAGATGCCCAGCACTCAGAGGTAACGGGGCCATACAGATCCCCAGCGGTCAGAGCCGCACAGATGACCAGCGCTCAGAGGGGACAAGGCGGTAGAGCTGCCCAGCGCTCAGATTGCTAACGAGGAGGGTACACAACCCCAGCGCACGCCCAGAGGCCCAGCGCCCAGAGGCACGAGGGGGAGATGGCAGACGCCCCTCCAGTAACGAGCAAGTGCCCCAGCGCTTCGGCAAGGGAACGAGGAGGTACAGAGGCCCAGCGCTCAGAGGGAACGAGGAGGTACAGAGGCCCAGCGCTCAGAGGTAACGAGGAGGTACAGAGGCCCAGCGCTCAGAGGGAACGAGGAGGTACAGAGGCCCAGCGCTCAGAGGGAACGAGGAGGTACAGAGGCCCAGCGCTCAGAGGGAACGAGGAGGTACAGAGGCCCAGCGCTCAGAGGGAACGAGGAGGTACAGAGGCCCAGCGCTCAGAGGGAACGAGGAGGTACAGAGGCCCAGCGCTCAGAGGGAACGAGGAGGTTCAGAGGGAACGAGAAGGTACAGAGGGAACGAGGAGGTACAGAGGGAACGAGGAGGTACAGAGGGAACGAGGAGGTACAGAGGGAACGAGGAGGTACAGAGGGAACGAGGAGGTACAGAGGGAACGAGGAGGTACAGAGGGAACGAGGAGGTACAGAGGCCCAGCGCTCAGAGGGAACGAGGAGGTACAGAGGCCCAGCGCTCAGAGGGAACGAGGAGGTACAGAGGCCCAGCGCTCAGAGGGAACCGAGGAGGTACAGAGGCCCAGCGCTCAGAGGGAACGAGGAGGTACAGAGGCCCAGCGCTCAGAGGGAACGAGGAGGTACAGAGGCCCAGCGCTCAGAGGGAACGAGGAGGTACAGAGGCCCAGCGCTCAGAGGGAACGAGGAGGTACAGAGGCCCAGCGCTCAGAGGGAACGAGGAGGTACAGAGGCCCAGCGCTCAGAGGGAACGAGGAGGTACAGAGGCTCAGAGGGAACGAGGAGGTACAGAGGCTCAGAGGGAACGAGGAGGTACAGAGGCTCAGAGGGAACGAGGAGGTACAGAGGCCCAGCGCTCAGAGGGAACGAGGAGGTACAGAGGCCCAGCGCTCAGAGGGAACGAGGAGGTACAGAGGCCCAGCGCTCAGAGGGAACGAGGAGGTACAGAGGCCCAGCGCTCAGAGGGAACGAGGAGGTACAGAGGCCCAGCGCTCAGAGGGAACGAGGAGGTACAGAGGCCCAGCGCTCAGAGGGAACGAGGAGGTACAGAGGCCCAGCGCTCAGAGGGAACGAGGAGGTACAGAGGCCCAGCGCTCAGAGGGAACGAGGAGGTACAGAGGCCCAGCGCTCAGAGGGAACGAGGAGGTACAGAGGCCCAGCGCTCAGAGGGAACGAGGAGGTACAGAGGCCCAGCGCTCAGAGGGAACGAGGAGGTACAGGGCCCAGCGCTCAGAGGGAACGAGGAGGTACAGAGGCCCAGCGCTCAGAGGGAACGAGGAGGTACAGAGGCCCAGCGCTCAGAGGGAACGAGGAGGTACAGAGGCCCAGCGCTCAGAGGGAACGAGGAGGTACAGAGGCCCAGCGCTCAGAGGGAACGAGGAGGTACAGAGGCCCAGCGCTCAGAGGGAACGAGGAGGTACAGAGGCCCAGCGCTCAGAGGGAACGAGGAGGTACAGAGGCCCAGCGCTCAGAGGGAACGAGGAGGTACAGAGGCCCAGCGCTCAGAGGGAACGAGGAGGTACAGAGGCCCAGCGCTCAGAGGGAACGAGGAGGTACAGAGGCCCAGCGCTCAGAGGGAACGAGGAGGTACAGAGGCCCAGCGCTCAGAGGGAACGAGGAGGTACAGAGGCCCAGCGCTCAGAGGGAACGAGGAGGTACAGAGGCCCAGCGCCCAGAGGGAACGAGGAGGTACAGAGGCCCAGCGCCCAGAGGGAACGAGGAGGTACAGAGGCCCAGCGCCCAGAGGGAACGAGGAGGTACAGAGGCCCAGCGCCCAGAGGGAACGAGGAGGTACAGAGGCCCAGCGCCCAGAGGGAACGAGGAGGTACAGAGGCCCAGCGCCCAGAGGGAACGAGGAGGTACAGAGGCCCAGCGCCCAGAGGGAACGAGGAGGTACAGAGGCCCAGCGCCCAGAGGGAACGAGGAGGTACAGAGGCCCAGCGCTCAGAGGGAACGAGGAGGTACAGAGGCCCAGCGCTCAGAGGGAACGAGGAGGTACAGAGGCCCAGCGCTCAGAGGGAACGAGGAGGTACAGAGGCCCAGCGCTCAGAGGGAACGAGGAGGTACAGAGGCCCAGCGCTCAGAGGGAACGAGGAGGTACAGAGGCCCAGCGCTCAGAGGGAACGAGGAGGTACAGAGGCCCAGCGCTCAGAGGGGACGGGGCCTCACAGACGCCCAGCGCTCAGAGGGGACGGGGCCTCACAGACGCCCAGCGCTCAGAGGGGACGGGGCCTCACAGACGCCCAGCGCTCAGAGGGGACGGGGCCTCACAGACGCCCAGCGCTCAGAGGGGACGGGGCCTCACAGACGCCCAGCGCTCAGAGGGGACGGGGCCTCACAGACGCCCAGCGCTCAGAGGGGACGGGGCCTCACAGACGCCCAGCGCTCAGAGGGGACAGGGGCCTCACAGACGCCCAGCGCTCAGAGGGGACGGGGCCTCACAGACGCCCAGCGCTCAGAGGGGACGGGGCCTCACAGACGCCCAGCAGTGTTCAGGAGGGATGGGGGATGTATGAATGCCCAGCAGTCAAAGATGACATTCAATGGTCAGAGGGGACCAATATCAGGCAATGGAAGGGTTAACAGATAACCGGATTGCCTGGTTGGCAGAAAGCTTGCAGACAGCTGGCTGCTCTGCAGAGCAAATGAGTTGCACAGACCGCTTACCAGCTTCCTAAATACATTTCTAACAAAGGGTCCCCTGAGGACATTTCTCCACCCCTCCCCCCCACCTGATCAATGAGGTTACTCACTTGAAGGGATGCATCATGGGATCCGTACTCTTCAGCTTCCCGTTCTTATGTTTGATGTAACTGCAGGAAATAAACAATTGCGGTCATTGTATGGGTGACACGGGACCCTGAAAGCTCTGGCTGAGACCTACTAGTGTCAGCTAATAGGGGGTGTCCAGGAACCTCCGGGGGGGGGGGGGGGGGGGGTGTTGTACCATTGATGGTGGATGAGAGGACACTTATTTCAGGTGGAGCGATGGGCAGAATAATAAATGGCAGACATCACCGCAGTTCTTTGGTTTCCTGAATCCCACGGGAACAGTGTATTCTGCCAGTAGATCCATTATAACCCCATTTCCTGTAACAGGGCGACAACTCTGCTCCTTTGCAGTGAAATTGCACAGCAGTGATGTCACCCTGCAGACAGGGGAGGTCCTGATGGGATTTTATTTAAGAGACAAACAAAGCCCAACTTCAAAAAAGTGTAATTTGACAAAACAAAAACCCTCCGAAGCGATTCCACATCATCTGTATATTACATCGCAGAGCTCCTCCTCTATCAAATGCTGCACCTCCTCCTCATCATTACACATGCAGCTGTTGGGGGGAGGGGGGGCTCTCCACAAAAACTACTGGCCCCTCCCTACCCCTTCTTAATGCCATTTGTAGGATAGGTTGGACACAATTGTGCGCCCCCTAGTGGTGGCTCCAGGCCATTCAAACAGAGCACTTTCTCCTTTACCAGCAGCAGCTACTGAGCTGGGCACCGCAATTATGCGCCCCCCTAGCAGTAGATGCTACGGAGCTGGACACTACAATTGTGCGCCCCCCAGCAGTGGCCGGTACGGAGCTGGACACAATTGTGCGCCCCCTAGTGGTGGCTCCAGGCCATTCAAACTGTGCATGCACACTGCACTTTCTCCTTCACCAGTAGCTGCTACTGATCTGGGCTGGACACTACAACTGTGTGCCCCCCCTAGCAGTAGCCCCTTCGGAGCTGGGCACTACAATTGTGCGCCCCCTAGCAGTGGCCACTTCTAAGCTCCGCTGGAGAAGAAAAGAGTGCAATGCGAACTGCTCGAGTTGCAAATTTGTGATCAGGCACACCAGACCTGTATCTCCTGAGGAAAATTGTGCCAAATATTCTCTCTCTCTCTCTCTCTCTATATATATAAAAACACGTTGCCACATTACATCCACACAAGTCCCGACAACCCACCTAGGACAGACCTACCTGATCTTGCTGCAGTCACAGTCCTCGGGCCTCTTCTTTTTTAGGTGACCTCTGACCTCTCGCAGGTTCTTTATTTTATTCTGCAACGTCTCGATCTAAAAAGAAGACAACGAAAAACGAGTCAATAAAGCGGAACTAAACCCTCCAAGGAAGCTGCTTCTGTTTGATCTGCAATTGCCACGATGCTGCACGTGTGATCAGTTATGGTTTAGCTGAGAGCACAACCAATGTGAGAGTGATTCCCGGCATGTCTTGAATGTAACTGTTTTTTGAAACCGCAAAATCGTTGGGTCTAGTTCCGCTTTAATGTGTGTCACATGACTGTTGGTGAGCCAGGTCAGTATCCCCCGCCCCCGTGTCCGCACACTTACCTCGTGGTCGATGTGGAGTTTGTGATCCTTCCAGGCCTGCAGAGACTTGTACAGATCCAGATCACACTGCACCGTGTTGTTGGCCAAGATGTGACACCTGAGAGGGGGGAGAGATCAGAGAGAACGGGCGGATCATCATCACAAATCCCCCAATGCTGAGCCAACAGATCAGATCCAAGGCTCACCACAGACCCGATATTTAGAAATTGGGGCGGCCGATGGCCGATATATGCTGCCAATTTTTCTAGCACACACTTGATGTCCTCAGTACAGATGGCACTGGTTTGGAACTGGCAGGTGGCACTATTGCCACTGATTGGCACTGACAGGTGGCACTGGTGTGGAACTGACAGGTGGCACTGGTGTGGAACTGACAGGTGGCACTGGTGTGGAACTGACAGGTGGCACTGATTGGCGTTGGCACTGGTGTGGAACTGACAGGTGGCACTGGTGTGGAACTGACAGGTGGCACTGATTGGCGTTGGCACTGGTGTGGAACTGACAGGTGGCACTGGTGTGGAACTGACAGGTGGCACTGGTTTGGAACTGACAGGTGGCACTGGTTTGGAACTGACAGGTGGCACTGGTTTGGAACTGACAGGTGGCACTGGTTTGGAACTGACAGGTGGCACTAATTGGCGGTGGCACTGGCTGGCATGGAACTGACAGATGGCACTATTGGCACTAGCAGGTGGCACTAGCAGGTGACACTGGTGTGGAACTGACAGGTGGCACTGATTGGTGGTGGCACTGGTGTGGAACTTGGCAGGTGGCACTGGTGTGGAACTGACAGGTGGCACTGGTGTGGAACTGACAGGTGGCACTGGTGTGGAACTGACAGGTGGCACTGGTTTGGAACTGACAGGTGGCACTGGTTTGGAACTGACAGGTGGCACTGGTTTGGAACTGACAGGTGGCACTGGTTTGGAACTGACAGGTGGCACTGGTTTGGAACTGACAGGTGGCACTGGTTTGGAACTGACAGGTGGCACTAATTGGCGGTGGCACTGGTGTGGAACTTGACAGATGGCACTGGTGTGGAACTTGACAGATGACACTGGTGTGGAAATTGACAGATGGCACTATTGGCACTGGCAGGTGGCACTGGTTTGGAACTGACAGATGGCACTGGCAGGTGGTACTGACAGATGGCACTGGTTTGGAACTGACTGATGGCACTGGTTGGCAGTGGCACTGGCAATTGGAACTGGTTGGCACTGGCAGGTGGCACTGATTGGCGGTGGCACTGGCTGGCAGTGGTGGGTGACACTGGGTGGCAGTGGTTGGCACTGGCGGGTGAAACTGACAGATGGCACTGATTGGCGGTGGCACTGGCAATCAGGGGGCGGGGTCTACACCAGCAGTAACCATAGAAGGCTTTACAAAACCGGCGCAAATATCTGGAGAAGTTGTGTCTGGCAACCAATCAGCTTCTCCCGTCAGCTTGCTCAGTAAAGCTTTGAAAATGAAACCTAGAAGCTGATTGGTTGCCAGGCACAGCTGCTCCATTCTTAGTAAATTCCCCATCATAAAAGGTCAGTATAATGGGTGGTTCTGCACTTTCTTTCGGGGTAGAATGACCGTCATCCCCCGATATCTCACCGATGTGTCACTTTCAGAGCGCTGGGCACCACCAGCTCGTTGGTGAGACTCCCCGTCCCGCTGAAACCCTCGTCGTCCTCGGGGTCGGACATCTGACGCTTGGTGAAGTTTCTCTTCGTCACCGGCTGGTACTCCTGCTCCAACGCCATGTTGAAGATCTCCCCGCCCACTTCCACGGTCACCGAGCGAGCCGAGCGGTTCCGGAGATAGCCAGCCTTGTACTCTGCAGGACGAGGGAGAAAGAGAGCGTTCAAAATAAAGAATAGACCGCGAGCGGACACAGAGGATTCTCACCATACACCATACTTCATTCACAATGGTTCTCCTTCACATAGTCATTACCTATGTTCTAAAATTTAAATAAAACAGTCTATATACAGAACATCCGGAAAGTATTCACAGCGCTTCACTTCTTCCACATTTTGTTATGTTACAGCTTTATTCCATTCTTTGAAATCTTTGCAAATTTATTAAAATGTAAAAATGAAAAAAAATATCACAGGCTCCTCCCATGTACACAAGTATCACAGGCTCCTCCCATGTACACAAGTATCACAGGCTCCTCCCATGTACACAAGCATCACAGGCTCCTCCCATGTACACAAGCATCACAGGCTCCTCCCATGTACACAAGCATCACAGGCTCCTCCCATGTACACAAGCATCACAGGCTCCTTCCATGTACACAAGCATCACAGGCTCCTCCCATGTACACAAGCATCACAGGCTCCTCCCATGTACACAAGCATCACAGGCTCCTCCCATGTACACAAGCATCACAGGCTCCTCCCATGTACACAAGCATCACAGGCTCCTCCCATGTACACAAGCATCACAGGCTCCTTCCATGTACACAAGCATCACAGGCTCCTCCCATGTACACAAGCATCACAGGCTCCTCCCATGTACACAAGCATCACAGGCTCCTCCCATGTACACAAGCATCACAGGCTCCTCCCATGTACACAAGCATCACAGGCTCCTCCCATGTACACAAGCATCACAGGCTCCTCCCATGTACACAAGCATCACAGGCTCCTCCCATGTACACAAGCATCACAGGCTCCTCCCATGTACACAAGCATCACAGGCTCCTCCCATGACACTCAGAATTGAGCTCAGGTGCCTCCTGTTTCCACTGATCATCCTGGAGATGTTTCTACAACTTGATTGGAGTCCACCTGTGGTAAAACCAGTTGATTGGACATGATTTGACTCACCTGTCTATATAAGGTCCCAAATCAAATCTAATCATATAAAGAGGAGGCAGGGGGTGAGCCTAGCCGAACTGTGTGCATTAGAGCACACAGCCAGGCTTGGGAGCGAGCTCACACGTGTGCCACCATAGGAAGTGGCTTCCTATGTTGGCACAAAAAATGATCACCAGCGTGGGAACCCCAGAAGAGGATGTAAGGGGTAACTCTGTGCAATACTATTGCAGAGAACAGGTAAGTACCACGGTTGTTTTAGGGATCGGGGGGGGGGACAGAGAGCCAGGGTATTGTGTGTATAGGGCAGCAGTGTGATCCAGGGGGAGGGGGGGCAGAGAGCCAGAGCATTGTGTGTATAAGGCAGCTGTTTGATCCAGGGAGAGGGAGGCAGAGAGCTGGTGCATTGTGTGTAAAAGGCAGCTGTGTGATCCAGGGAGAGGGAGGCAGAGAGCCGGAGCATTGTGTGTATAAGGCAGCTGTGTGATCCAGGGAGAGGGAGGCAGAGAGCCAGAGCATTGTGTGTATAAGGCAGCTGTGTGATCCAGGGAGAGGGAGGCAGAGAGCTGGTGCATTGTGTG
Source organism: Rana kukunoris (assembly GCA_029574335.1). Taxonomy (NCBI): domain Eukaryota; kingdom Metazoa; phylum Chordata; class Amphibia; order Anura; family Ranidae; genus Rana; species Rana kukunoris. The sequence continues at coordinate 174,141 of JAJQKJ010002732.1, forward strand.
TATAAGGCAGTAGTGTGATCCAGGACGTGGGGGGGGGGCAGAATGTCGGAGTATTATGTGTATAAGGCAGCGGTGTGATCCAGGTAGAGGGAGACAGAGAAACCGGGGGATTGTGTGTATAAGGCAGCAGTGTGATTCAGGAAGAGGGAGGCAAAAAGCCGGAGCATTGTGTGTATAAGGCAGTATGCTCTACAGCAGGGGTGGCAAACTCAAATTCATCGGGGGCCGCATCAGCAGTATGGTTACCCTTAAAGGGCCGGGTGCGCTACGTATACAGTGCATGGGTCAGGATTGCGCTACGTATACAGTGCATGGGTCAGGATTGCGCTACGTATACAGTGCAGGGGTCAGGATTCCGAATAAAAATTCCTCACATCTGTACTCTCTTTTACCTTCCTACCTGGCCCAGCTCTGGTAGCTCCCTGTATAGGTAGCTCCCTCCCTTTGTATTGTGCTATAGTACCTTTTTTGGGGGGACATGAGGGACATTGGATATAAGTGGGGGGACAGGAGGAGCATTGGGGGGACATGAGGGACATTGTGAATTAGTGGGGTGGCAGTAGGAACATTGGGGGGACAGGAGGGACATTGGGGGGACAGGAGGGACATTGGGGGGACAGGAGGGACATTGCGGATAAGTGGGTTGGCAGGAGGAACATTGGGGGACAGGAGGAACATTGGGGGGACAGAAGGGACATTGGGGATAAGTGGGGTGGAAGGAGGAACATTGGGGGACAGGAGGAACATTGGGGGGACAGGAGGGACATTGGATATAAGTGGGGGGACAGGAGGAGCATTGGGGGGACATGAGGGACATTGTGGATAAGTGGGGTGGCAGTAGGAACATTGGGGGGACAGGAGGAACATTGGGGGGACAGGAGGAACATTGGGGGGACAGGAGGAACATTGCGGATAAGTGGGGTGGCAGGAGGAACATTGGGGGACAGGAGGAACATTGGGGGGACAGAAGGAACATTGGGGATAAGTGGGGTGGAAGGAGGAACATTGGGGGACAGGAGGAACATTGGGGGGACATGAGGGACATTGGATATAAGTGGGGGGACAGGAGGAGCATTGGGGGGACATGAGGGACATTGTGGATAAGTGGGGTGGCAGTAGGAACATTGGGGGGACAGGAGGAACATTGGGGGGACAGGAGGGACATTGCGGATAAGTGGGGTGGCAGGAGGAACATTGGGGGACAGGAGGAACATTGGGGGGACAGAAGGGACATTGGGGATAAGTGGGGTGGAAGGAGGAACATTGGGGGACAGGAGGAACATTGGGGATACAGGAGGAACATTGGGGGAGATGGTAATGCTCTGTGTGTGTGTGTAGTAGTGTACACTGTGTGAATGTACTGTGCATCTGTGTCACTGTCACGTACCACAGTTCACTTGGTCAGGATGGAAGATCCCTGGAGATGTCATTTCACCACATGTGCTGCCCTGTGGGGTAGAGCAGGCGCCGGTGCACCAGTCCCAGACTGGCTGCCACATTGAGGAAAGGTGAAATCCTGTCCGGTGCGGAGGAGGAGAAGATGATGGCCCCTGCCACCGCACATGACTCCCGTTTGTCCAATCATCAGGCAGCCGCTGCCAATCCCTGAGCCGCAACATGGCGGCTGGAGCACAGCGAGTGGCACGGTCCATAGGAAGGAGTGACACAGGCACTGGATGCTGCACTGCCACGGCCCCCCACGCTATGCCAGTGGGCGGAGACAAGAGCGGCATTGTAAGCCGACATGGGTGGAGACAGAGCGGAGGCGGCGGTGGAGGCTGAGACAGGGCGGGGGCCAGAGATGCAGCCTAAACCGAGATGGGTGGAGACACAGCGGTGGAGGCGGGGGTGGAGGCAGAGACAGAGCGGCACAGTAAGGGGAAGATGCCTGTGCTCAGACTGACTGGCCGCGCATGCGCTAATTTGCCACGCCACTCGCGGGACTGAGGGACTGGGATCCCAACATGCCAAAATAAGGAGGTTGCTGTGCGGGCCACATTACAAGGGCCGGCGGGCCGGATTCGGCCCGCGGGCCTTGTGTTTGCCACCCCTGCTCTACAGGGAGGGGGCAGAAAGCTTGAGCATTATGTGTATAAGGCAGCAGTGTGATCCAGGGAGAGGGAGGCAGAGAACCCGAAGCATTGTGTGTATAAGGCAGCAGTGTGATCCAGGGAGAGGGAGGCAGAGAACCCGAAGCATTGTGTGTATAAGGCAGCAGTGTGATTAAGGGAGAGGGAGGCAGAGAACCCGGAGCATTGTGTGTATAAGGCAGTATGATCTAGAGGGAGGGGGGCAGAGAGCTTGAGCATTGTGTGTATAAGGCAGCAGTGTGATCCAGGGGGGGGGGGCAGAGAGC